>VWZZ01003593.1:181432-213292 GCA_013399095.1 Psophia crepitans | reverse complement strand
CAGGTCAAGGGAGGTGTTTCTCTGCTCTTGAAAGACCCCAGCTGGAGTACTGCATCCAGCTCTGGCGTCTCCAACATAAGACTGAGTCCAGATTAGATATAAGTAAGAAATTCTTCTCTTTGAGGGTGGTGAGGCAGTGGAACAGGTTTCCCAGAGAAGCTGTGGATGCCCCCTCCTCAGAAGGCCAGGTTGGATGGGGCTTTGGGCAACCTGGTCTAGTGGAGGGTGTCCCTGCTCATGGCAGGGGGAACGGAACTAGATGACGTTTGAGGTCCCTTCCAACCCTAACCATTCTATGATTCTGTGATTTTCAGGTATTTCATTAGCTGGAAAGCAAGATAAATTTTATAATTATACAATTCTTGATTTAGTATTTTTGTTTTTTCAAGAATATTTAGTACTACAGTCCAACTACATAATACTATTAAATTTCTTTCATGTGAGTTATTCACCTCAATGTCTTGAGACATATCTTAGAAGAAACCAAATTGAACTGTAAAAATTCTTATTTCCGGTGGGAATTTTACTTTTAGTTTTTTAGTTCTCCTTTCATCTGCCTTTGAGCAATTTTCCGTGCTTCAAGCATGAGCAAGCAATATTAATCCAATTTCTAGTTTATGTAAGGCACATTAAGTTAGATCAAATGCACCTCAACTCACCTCTTTAGGAACTATGCATTTATTTAACTGTTTCACTGTCTGACTCCCATCAAATCTGTGCAACGCTCAGAGCTAGATACTGTGAAAAATATGGATTTCTCTGAAGTGGATGTGGAACTGAAAAAGAAAAGTAAAGAAGTAGGCACCATATTGCTTTGTTGCCAAAGGAAAAATTCTACTCTGATTCCCAAAACTAGCAATCACTCACAACCATTGCATTTCAGTACTATAATTCAATCACTGTTCAATTTACTCACCAGGTAAGGTACAAAACCAGCAGGGTTAGTACCTGTTCTTAAAAAACACTTCAAAGAATAGGAAGCAAAATACAAACAATCAGTTTCTGCTTTCTCCCTTCCTAGCTTTCAGTCAGTTACAAGGTTGACCAAAGTGTTTCTCATTTACCCTGCTTCTCTTAACTGAGATTTACAATCTTTTTCCATTATACCGTTGTTCCTTAGATAGTTTGCATCAGTTTTTCACTTACAGGTAGTAAATATTATGAAGAAATAGCCTGAGATACCACTTAATCTACATTAAAATAACTCTCCAACATACTCACATTGTCACAGCTGTTACTAATTAGTGTTTGTTATTAGTCTTTATAATTAGTCTTACTTCAACATTACTTTTGCATAGTATCCAGCAGAATAAGATGCTATGCTGAGGCACTATTTCTAGCTAACTATTGCTGTTCTCATATTACTATAGATCTTACCACTGTTGGGTCTGAGGTCCAGCAGTGCTGCTAAAGAGGTGAAGAAAGTGTCTGCCTTTTCAGTGTTGTTGGTCACAAATTCACATTTCCTGCTTAACATTGGGCTAGTATTATCCTTAGGCTTCTGCTTGTTTTTTACATACCTGAAGAACTCTTTCTTGTAGTTTTTGACATCTCTGGCCAATTTTAATTTGAGCTGAGGTTTTGTTTTGCTTTTCTAACTGCATCCCTGCATGTCCTGGAAATGCCCTTGTAGTTCTCAATGGGTATTTGTCCACTTTTCATTCGGTTTTGGAGAGACCCAGAAGCTCACAGTTAAGCCAGGGGGGTGTCTCGCTCTGCCTACTTCCCTTACCTTTAAAGGGGACAAACTGTTTTTGTGCTCCCAGAAGAGCATTCTTAAAAAACTTGCAGTGCTTGCTAGCTGCTTTATCCTCCATGGAACCTTCCCGCAGAATCCTTCCCAGCTGAGGTTTGAGTGAGCTGAAGTTTTCTCTTCTAAAGTCTAAAACCTTTGTCTGAGTACTGACATTCAGCCTGCTCAGCAGGATCCCAAACTCCACACTGTTGTAGTCACTGCAGACAAGGCTGTCACTAAGCTGAGCTTTAACCAGTATACAAATAATGCATTTGAGTGACTGACCAATAAAATTCTACAATGAAAGGAAGCTCAGAGGGGATGGGTAAGGAAGATGTGCCCATTAAGCGCAGGGAATAACGTAGAGTGGGACTGACCACAGCTTTTGCAAAGAAAGCTGACTTTATCTTAACACAAAGGGGTCCGGAGGGTGGCCTTTGTTCGAGATAAGTAGCTATGTGAGTTGAGTGGATCAATTTACTACATCACAGCTGAACGGATCAACTGGTGGTGCAAATATTTCTCCCTGAGTTATTAAAAGAGTATAAATAAGCAAGTCAGAGCAGCATGAAGGCAAGTGAATACATGTCTCAGCACAACACAGAGTATAAAAACTGAACTAACAAAATAATCTCAAAGAAGGCAATGGACCTGATGTGGCTTCAACACATGTATTTCTGTTTGGCAACTGGGGTTGCTGTTGTGTTGTTACGGTGAACATATTATAAAGACTAGTAATGGGGATCACATCGGGATTGTGACTGAACTGTGGATTGCAATTGCTGTATTTTGTGAAGTGCAGCTTATACATCTGTTGTGACTTCGGTCCACCTTTTATAACTCTGCTAAATAAAAAAATCCAAATATCTTCAAATAAGTATATTTGATATTAAATATTACACGCTACATATGTAAACTATCTGATAGAACCTAGTCAGAGAGTATTAGACTCTAACATTTTGCTCAGGGTAAATCCCTGCAAGACAGCCTTTTTTTTTTTAATCTTTCTCCTCTGCTTTTTAACTTTTGCAGCTTGGAAACAGAGACCTTCTGGATGTATTTGAAGCTTGACTACTCAAGTCCTACTTCATATACATCTTGATAAATAGTTTGATACTTAGGGATTATTTTACAGCCATGTTGCTTACAAGGAATGTGTGACTCGCTTTAGTTCTTTAATATGCTTGTGGGGTTTGAGTTTGAGGTTTTTTCATGGGGTTTGTTTTTGCTGTGGTTTTTTTTTTATTCAAATTTATATGGGATAGAAATTTTAAAATATGTGATGCAGGAAATTTCAATATTTGCATGATAGATGGGAATCCTTATCTGTAGATCAAAGAGCTTTTCTGGTGATATTCCTTCAATGTCACACCAAGTCTTTTTATTGGTGAATTATCAAAAATATAATATGATACTTAGCGCTTAGCAGAAGTCACTTATTTAGCATATACAAAATGGAGATTCTTATGTATCAGAAATAGTGTGGCCAGCAGGACTAGGGAAGTGGTTGGAACAAACTGCCCACAGAATTGGTTGAGTAACCAGCCCTGGAGGTATCTGAAAGATGTATAGATGTGGTGCTTAGGGACATGGTTTAGTGGTGGAATTGTTAGTATTAGGTTTATGGTTGGACTTGATGATGTTAAAGGTCTCTTCCAACCTAAATGATTCTATGCTAGTCAAGGTTTTTAGTGGAACAGTGACATTATTTTCTTTGTCAGTCATACAAATAACAGCAGTGAGTGATAGATGAGATCTAGTGGAATGCTGTAAGTATTTTTCCTAATCTCACAGTGCATTTCTTAGAGTCTGTGCTGCTGTCAAAATCTCTGTACTTTAAATACTAGAGAAAAAAAAAACAACAGAAAATATTCAACTTGAACACATTGGAAGCCTTTAAAAATTGATGGATGCAGTCATACAGGCAACAAAAGTATTCCAGAGATTTATTTTGTCCAACACCAAAACTCTTACCAATGAAGCCAGGGTATTTTTTTACATGGAATTTTTAGTAAACTGATGGTGTAATTATTAGGAGATGCATTTTCATCATACATTTTTCAAATAGTATTTTCATTTTTCTAACTAGTGTAGCATTGTTTCAAAATATAAAGATATATAACAAAATCGTTTAAGATAAACTGTATCTTTTTGGAAATTGAACTCTATACTCTAACTCACAATGTGAACAAGCAAAGGAAGGAGCACTCTACCAATATATTGGCTTATTAAGCAGAAGAAAGCAAAAACTAAATCTGCTTGGTTTCTTTCCATTTCACACCTCACATGAACCAAGAAGAGACATATTTCTGACTTAACATAATATATGATTACAGAAAAATCTTCTTAGGGAAAGTTGATGGTCAAAATGCAGATACATATGTAGAAAAAAAAACCCAAACTACCAAAACAACCCTGGTTTTGTAACATAAAGTACTGAAGGAATTGCTTTCTAAACCCTGGAAAACGAAACTGCTATTTCTATTTTCTTTTATATCAATGACTGAAATTCCAAGGACCTCTTAATCTGCCCTTTTATTTTCTCTTTGGTCTAAAAGGGATAATGCTTTTTTAGACTAGTTCAGGACTTTTATATGTCACCCTCTCAGACACAAATATCAAAGGACATTTGTTAGAAATGGTCTACAGGTATGATGAACTGAAAGAATAGGGAACTGTTTCATCTTACCTTTGCTACTGCCCTCTCTGGAAAGCTGATGACCTTGCCACTCAGAGCAAATGGCAAGATCAGTAGCTAGAAATTGCAAAGGGTGGACTGAGACATTACTGGAAGGCAGAAAAAATTTGGATGAACTTCTGGAAGGAATGGTGTTGCTTGTTATCACTGTAACTCTAGTGTTTATATAGCTTCAGAAATGTGTTGATTTCTATCTTTACTATTGTGTTATTACCCCACCTGGCAGCTGAGCACCATGCAGTCGCTCGCTCACTCCCCCTCCCCCAGCAGGATGGGGCAGAGAATGAGAAGGAAAAGGCAGACCCCCCTGACTTGTGATAATGACAGATGACAGTTCTACTGGGATAACAAAAGGAGTGGGAAACAACAACAAAAGTACTGGTGATGCACAATGCAGTTTCTCATCCACCGACAGTACAACTCGGACCACACGCTCAGATCTGTCCCAAAACTAGACCGTCCCCAAGCTGCACCACCTTGAGAAGTACCACCCCTTCCCAACTAGCCCCCTCTTCTACGTTGAGCATGACATCACATGACATGGAATACCTCCTTTGGCTAGTTTGGGTCACTTGTGCTGGCTCTGTACCATCCCAGCTTTTAATGAAAGTTAACTCTATCCTAGCTGAACCCAAGACTATTACTGAAATCATTGCATCATTAAGATGGGAAAAGACCTCTAGGATCATCAATTCCAACCATCACCCAATACCACCATGCCTACTAAACCATATTCCGAAGTGCCATGTCTACATGCTTTTTGAACACCTCCAGGGACAGGAATTCCACCATCTCCCTAGGGAGCCTGTCCCAATGACGGACCACTCTTGCAGTGAAGACATTTTTCCTAACATCCAGTCTATGCCTCCTCTGGCACAACTGGAGGCTATTTCCTATCATTCTATCACTTGCTACCTGGGAGAAGAGGCCAACACCCACCTGGCTACAACCTTCTTTCAGGTAGTTGTAGAGAGCAGTAAGGTCTCCCCTCAGCCTCCACTTCTCCAGGATAAACAGCACCAGTTCTCTCAGCCGCTCCTCACCAGACTTGTGTTCCAGAACTTTCACCAGCTTCATTGCCCTTCTCTGGACATGCTCTAGCAGTCAATGTCTTTCTTGTACTGAGGGGCCAAAAACTGAACACAGTATTCAAGGTGCGGCCTCACCAGAGATGAGTACAGGAGGATGATTGCTTTCCTACTCCTACTGGCCACACTATTCCTGGTAGAAGCCAGGATGCTGTTGGCTTTCTTGGCCACCCGGGCACACTGCTGCCTCATGTTCAGCTGGCTGTCAACCAGCACCCCTAGGTCCTTTTGCTACAGGCAGCTTTCCAGCTTCTCCTCACCAAGCCTGTAGTGTTGTCTGGGGTTGTTGTGACCCAAGTGCAGGACCCAGCACTGACCATTGTTGAACCTCATACAGTTGGCCTTGGCCCATCAATCCAGCCTGCCCAGAATTCTCCACAGAGTCTTCCTACCCTCAAGCAGATCAACACTCCCGCACAACTGGGTGTCATCTGCAAACTTACTGAGGTTGCACACAATCCCCTTATCCAGACCATTGATAAAGACATTAAACAAGACTGAGCCCTGGGGAACACTGCTTGTGATTGATCCAACTGGATTTAGCTCCGTTCACCACAACTCTTTGGGCTCGGCCTTCCAGCCAAGGTGTTTGCTCTTCAGATCTCTTTCATACAACAAATTCACAAGTAAGTGGATCCCTTGAATCTTATGAATAGCTCTAATGAAGTGAGTAGATTCACAAATGTAGTTTCTTGTCTGTAATAGGGTATACTTGTATACAAGGGGTATACCCCTTGTCTGTAATAGGGTATATCCAGTTTTGATCTCTGGATCAAGTGTAATTTTTTTTTTATGAACTTGATCAGACTTCACAATAGAATAACATGTTAAAGGAATTAATCTTCTCAACATTCATGTATAGAAAGTTAATATTACTTACCCATACTCAAGTGTTTTGACTAACTCTCTCCTCTGACCATAGAAGGAAAGGCTATGTTTGCATGATCAAAGAGTTTTGTCTAGTAGAAGTAGACTTCAGTTGGGCAACCAACATCCACATTGCCTTCTGGAGGAGAGGGGAAGAGTTCCTTATGATTAGCTCTAGTCAGGCCCATTTGTTAAACACTGTTACTGGTTGGAGAGCTCTAAATTGTACACCTGTAGCACATCTTTCACTTCAGTTTCATCTGAGAGACATTGTGTCAGCTTCATTCTTAGGATTTTCCATAATGTGAAACGAAGCATAGCAGGAGGGCAGAAACAGGAGGTTCATTTAAAAAATGCTAATATGGATGCAATTGATGACAACCAAACCATGGTTCTGCTAGAACAGGTCAGTTGGGACCCATTACACCCAATAGGCATAATGTCATTTTAAGCAATTTCAGTAAAGTGCAGAAGAGAGCAAGAAGGATTTAACATACCTACTTTTCACCTGACTTACACAGCATTTAATTGAAAAGCTTCCATTGGACTAAATACCGAAGGAATGTTCTTCTGATCAAAAACTAGAGGAATACATGATATAGTGATAACAGTACTTGTTACAAAATTAGGATGTGTTTTTTGCCAAATCATTGTAAGTTTAATGTTATTCATCCAGTGTAAGTTTAATGTTATTCATCCAGTGTTTAATTCTATGTGTTCAAACGGTTAGATTAGTTATAAAGAGGAACGAGGAAGGAAATTATCTAAACCACCAGTTTCTGTGTTCATGGCATTATAATATCTTGGAAAGCCACAGATTCCAGTTTTTTTGGTAGCTGTGAGTCAAACTTTTCTAAAAACCTTTGAATAGCTATCTCAGAAAATGAACAAACACTCACCAGTAGGTAACTTACTGGATTTCTGAAGAATAGCTAGGGATTAAGTTCTAAGGTTTTTTTGATGTCTAATTGTACTATCCATTATCAGAGCATTTCAGCTACCTAAATTTCTCTCAACATGCTTGGTTTCATAGCTATTCAACTCAATGACAGAGCTCCCACTGGAGAGTCAGGCAGAATCAGCTCCCTAAAGAATAGGAACATATTTTTGAGAAATTCTACCTCTATGACTAATTCTGATATTTAGAATAGAATAGAATTTGATGCCTTTCTGCAGTTATTTGATAAAAAAGGAGACATTCACAGCAATTTAAACCTCAGAAAATATTTAATATTATATTATATAAGATCTATTCTATCTGATTTATATTTATAACTGCTAAATAAAAGGAAAATAAAATTCTCTGTGATAATGAAAATTTCCCATATTCTGAGAACAAGACCAATAAACAAGTTGGACAATCCCGTATCTCTAAATACGAACTATTCCCTATTTTAAGTAATTTTAAAAAGCTACAGTGTTTTCTGTAGTTAAAAGTATGTCACATCCAATTAGCAAACTGTGGAAACAAAATTGTCCAGTGGACTCAATAAAAATTGATTTGCTATTTTCCATTTGCATTCATTTCTTATTCTGTCTAGTACATGGATATGCCTTGCAAATTGGCATATATATTTGCAATACTATAATTTTTATGCTAAGTACTTGGTAAAATGTCTGCACTATTTACTATATTGAATATTTAATTATCTCTCTGATAAGCTAGAAGGCGTAGTAAATATTTTGTCCCAATATGGACTGCTTCACAGAATAACAGAATCACTAAATGGTACGGGTTGGAAGTGCCCTCTAGAGATCGTGTAGTCTAATCCCCCTGCTAAAGCAGGATCACCTAGAACAGGTAGTACAGGACATGGTCAGGTGGTCTTTGAATATCTCCAGAGAAGGAGACTCCACAGCCTCTCTGGGCAGCCTTTTCCAGTGCTCTGTCACCCTCAGAATAAAGAAGCTTTTCCTCACATCGAGATGGAACTTCCTGTGTTCTAGTTTGTGCCCATTGCCCCTTGTCCTGTCACTGGGCACCACTGAGAAGAGTCTGGCCTCTGCCACTAGACATCCACCCTTTAGATATTTATAAGCATCAATGAGTTCCCCTCTCAGTCTTCTCTTCTCCAGGCTAAATAGACCCAGCTCTCTTGGCCTTTCCTCACACAACAGATGCTCCAGTCCTCTAATTATCTTTGTAGCTCTCCACTGGACTCTTTCCAGTAGCTCCTTGTCCTTCTTGAACTGGGCAGCCCAGAAATGGACACAGTATTCCAGATGTGGCCTCACCAGGGCAGAGTAGAGGGGGAGGATAACCTCCCTCGACCTGATGGCTGTGCTCTTCTTGATGCACCGCAGGATACCGTTAGCCTTCTTGGCCACGAGGGCACACTGCTGGCTCATGGAGAGCTTGTCATCCACCAGGACTCCCAATCCTGGTGGGAAGCAGAGCTGCTTCCCTGAAGGTCAACCTCTAACCTGTACTGGTGCATGGGTTTATTCCTCCCTAGGTGCATTTCTGAGCATGATTGACCACTACAGACCTAAACCATAAGGACATTTTCTTGTTAGTGTTCACTTACAGTAAACTTATTTCTGACTCTACATTACTTTTTCCATGGTTCTATGTAGCATTAATGCGGGTTGATTTTCTTGTTTGTTTTCTGGGTAGAACATATCACTGAATGGCACTGTTAATACTACATCATGGATGAACTTCCTTGTCTTCAAGCATTCAACAAGAACACAGCCGTATCACTCAGTGACATAAAATCAAACATTCAGTAAGTGAGTGGCATGGCTGTTGGGACTGGATAGCAGGTTCTGTTCAATACACACATGTACGCATGCTCATTGCTGTTCATATTAGGGTCATAGATTAATTCAAGTTGGGACCTCAGGACATCTGAGTCCAACCGCCTGCTCCAAGCAGGGCCATCTGTGAAGTCAGACAAGGATGCTCAGGGTTTTGTCCACATCAGTCTTGAAAACCTCTGGAGTTCCAAAGGTGGAAACTACACAACCTGTTCCATTTCTTTTCTGTCCTTATGAGGAAGACTTTTCTCTTTTCAACCAGTCTGAACCTCTCTGGTTCCAGTCTCAGGCATAAGAAAAAAAGAGATGTGGGGGTGTGTGTTGATGGTAAGTTGAATATGAGTCAACAGTGTGCCCTGGCCCAGGCCAACCGTGTCCTGGGGTGCATCAAACGTAGCATAGCTAGCTGGTCAAGGGAGGTGATTGTCTCACTCTACACTGCACTGGTGTGGCCCCACATTCAATATTGTGTGCAGTCTTGGGTGCCTTCATATAAGGGCATCAAACTATAAGACTGTGTCCAGACGAGGGCAACCAAGGTGGTAAAAGGTCTCAATGGCAAGACTTTGGAGGAGTGGCTGAGGTAATTTGGTTTGTTCATGTTAATGAAGAGAAGGCTGAGGGGTAACCTTATCACAATCTACACATTCCTCCAGGGGAGACAGAGAAGGGCGAGGCGCTGATCTCTTCTTTCTGGTAACCATCAATAGGACTCAAGAAAATGGTATGAAACTGTATGAGGGGAAGTTCAGACTGGAGATATAGGCAAAGGTTCTTCACTGAGAGGGTGGTTTGTCACTGGAAAAAAATCCCCAGGAAAGTGGTCACAGCACCAGGCCTGTCAGAGTTCAAGGAGCATCTGCATGACATTCTGAGACATATGGCTTATCTTTTGATAGTTCTGTGAGGAGCAAGGGGTTGGATGTGATGATCCTTATGGGCTCCTGCCAACCTGAGGTATTTTATGATTCTATTACTTTTGTGTTATTGAATTAAATATTTGTATCTGTTACTGTGCTCACAGCTATGCAGTTTATTTGAGACCTCTGTCAAAAGTTGTTCCTGTCATGTCATCAGTACATTTCACAGGAACACTTTTTTTATGCCAACTTCACTAAATAGTATATAAAGTAATTTCCTTAGTCAATCATTATAGAACTCTGTTCCCTCAGATACTAACTTTTTATAAATAAAAAAGTGTAAATTCATATTTCTCTAGAGCACTTCTTAGGTACTGTGTTAATCAATATTTTGCTGGAATAGGGAGTATTTGTAATAAACTTGCAAACAATTACTTGAAGCGCACTTTCAGAAATTCAGGAGTAAATGGTACTACAGATGAAAAATAAGAATAGAATGCAAATGTGATATTAAAGTCACAAACATTCTCATTACTTGGAATACCTTTTTATGCATAACAACATTCAGCACAGTTTTTTACAGTCAGGCAATTGTTAACATCTTTTAAACAGTAGCAGGAATTTATTTTGCATATTGTTTCTTAATAATAATGTAGAGTCCCAGGAATTTAATATTTTATGTTTTGTGAAATCATGAAGTCTAGAAAAAAAACTTAATAATGTTGATAACAATAGAGTTGTAATTTTGATGAATTGTTCCTGCATTAAAATAACATCTGTTTAAATTTGCACTGAGTGTAACCACGCTTTAGCTGTCATAAATAGTTTGTTCCCCACATTCAGCAGATCATTCCTTCTGCACCATTATTTTCTCAAAAAGTGCTTGCTGAGATTCATTGAGACAAACTGAAATCAGTATATTGAAATTATGCCTTTAATTAAATGTTTTGTAATTAAGACAATATCTGTTCTATGAGGGATTAAAAAGAAAAAATATAAATTAACGTATGATGCTAACACAGAGACAAGTTAACATAACAAATTCAGAAGTGTTATCTGGAGATAAGCCTCTCAGAATCAATCTTAAGTATTCCAGTTGTCTGTTAATGCAACTTGTGGTAGCACCTGTGACCAAGTTCTACTTAGTTTTCCTTGGCAGTCTTTCATGAGTTCTTTGCTGCTTTTTGAAAAATATTAATCTAAGATTACTTAGATTATTGTGAAAAGCAGATGCTATGGCTGTGTTACTAAAAAAATTTTTTGGAATAGGTGAAAACAGAGATGAGATTTATATGAGATGCTCTATTTCCAGTGGCATATATTGCATTGTGACTACCTTCGGGATATGCAAACCTATTGCTATCTTAAAACTATTCCTGGGAGATGAGCAGAAGAGTCAAGTACAGCTTGATCTTTACAGATTCATGCACACTTTTCATGAGTTACTTGAAACAATTAGTTAATAAATTCTTTAAATCGCCCTGGGAAGTACTATGGATACATTTGCTGCTTCACTCTGATGCCTTTAGCTCTCCATATAGCTAGAGCTCTAGATACAAGATTAAGACGATATACACTTCCCAGCTATGACTTCCATCTTGTCTGCATCTATGTGATTGATGGGCAAGTTATTTAAAGTTAGGCATTTCAAATGCCTTTAGACCTTTGTCTCTGAAAGAGAAGTAGGGACTGATTATCAGTCTCCCATTTCCTAGGAAAGTGCTCTAACACTAAGGGATTCTTCTAAGGAGAGTAATACTAGTTCCTGTGTAGTCAGTGTTTCCTAAATGTCTTTGCAGCAGAACATAATTTGAAAAGTGCTTTACATAGCCAGTGGAAGACATGATTATAAAAATGCTAAATAAACTATAACCACGTTGTAGACCTAAATCCTTGGTTAGATAATTCCCAGACAGGATACTAACGAAAAGCTGGCTTTTTATTAAAGAATGTGTTACTTGTGTTTAATCTAACTCTGTTAATACAAACTATTCAGGCAGTTTTAAGTCTGCAGCAAGTAGGAAGAAATATCGAGTGTCGAATGAGCATGTCAGGCATGATAAAGTGTCTCACTGGATGGAAGAAATTAGCTCTGCATATCACATGGAAGCCTGCAGCATGGCTGATAGTCGGGTTTACAACATCACAGAACAGCACAGGGACATGGACTTCTCCGTGGTGAAAAGTAAGGTCAGATCAAATCTCAATTCACTGTGACTTCATTTGTTGTAGACATTGAATGATTTATCATATGAACAGCTGTTGATAGTAAAGACACACTGTAGCTAAGTGCACTCTAATTGAGTTTTTAAGAGTCATGGCAGACTGACGTAAGGATTTTCCTTCACTGTGTGCGTGGACTTACTCAAATTCTGTAAATACTATTTGAAAAACAGACAAAATATTCCTTCAGTCACCTGGTACATCACCTCCTGAGTGACAGTAGACATCACTGGGTGCAGAACACTTTTGCCTACTGTTCTGTAAAAAATTTTGCTCTTTAAAACATTAGATTATGAAGGAAACATTCAGCAAGGAATTTGGAGAAGAGAAACCACTAAGGCTCCAGTGGAAAATATGGTCTTCAATGAAATAAAAATAAGCTCAGAACATTAAGTCATTTTTTAAGGAACATCTACAGAAATGAAATATTTTGGTATGTAACAAAGCATAAATACATATTTATGTACACATAGACGTATATACTTAGATATATATCTACAACTGATACACTGCTACAGCTCAAAGAATAAAATAAAGCCGGAAATTATAAATACTATGAAAATAAGATTTGGTTGGGAAATACTAAATTATCCCTACATGAGACTGCTTTAAAACTGTGTAATACTCAAAGAGCAAATTGAAGAAATAAATGTAAAATAACTCCCCAAAAAAGGTAACACTCTAAATCTCTCTCTTCCTCGATATTACATATCATGAAAATAAAGCATTAATTACATCATTTTGACCTCTTTTTTTCTTGGGAAAGGGCACAGGGGGACAGACTTATGAGGAGGAGTCCTAACCAAAGTGAAAACTCTTACAGCTCTGTGGATTGCAGCTGAGTATTTACAAACTTGGAAGTACCGAAAAGAATATTAAAAACAGATTAATAACTTTAAGTCACTGTTTTGGAATAAGTACTTACGTCAAATATCTGTGGAATACAGTATCAGATTCTTCAGCTACAGCTTTTCTTCATTAGAATTTCAGTATAATGAAGCGAGGATGTGGTATTCTTAACTTCTGTCTTTATTTCTAGTTTTTTTCTTAATGTAATCGGCTTATAGGAAGTAATTAGAATAAATAGAAGAATAGAAGAAAAAGAGGAGGTCCAAAGTTTTTTCTTATTATCATTGCTGTTATTTTAGGAAGTTATATTCTGGCTTTATGCAATCAGAACAGTGTTGATATGATTTAAACTGTATGAACTGTACAATGAAAAAAAGTATGCAGTTTATACATACTCAGTTGGACTCTAATATATGATTCTCACTGTTTGTTTCACATAATTCTTGTAATGTATATTTCACATTAGCTCAAAAAATATAAATTTAAGGTCATATTTCAATATTTTAAGCAATATTTGCATGAAGTAGTAAAATATTAACATTGACTATACAAGTACTACTTTCTACTTTCTTTTCTCCATATTCTATTACTCCATAGTAACACATGTAACCTTTAATGATAAGTGAGTATGCTATTAGCTGCTTCATTACATCATTAAGGACTGAACAAGTCAATATTTTGTTGCCCAGTCTGATACATTTTAATGACATTAATTTAAGATTTCTTAACTAGTCCTTTTTCATCAATATAGACAGATTTCTCCTCATCTTGGCAGATAAGCAGTAAAACATCCTTTTCTGGTTCTTTTATGTCCACAGGAGTCAATTATGCAAAAATTTATTAATATGGTAACTGATGGTTATTTTAGGATTTCCTGTAGTATCTGTTAACAAGTAACTGATAATCATCACTGATTTATACAATGTAGTAAGAGTTTTATGACTCCATTACCTTCCTCTGAAGAAAGATATCAATTCTGACTTTCTTACTTTTTTTTTTTTTCTTACCGGAACTATGGAATAGTGTTCTTAGACATCAAATGTAATAGGTTTTATGATACCGCTTTCATAGATGTACTCTACTACATGTTACTAGACTAACCATGCAGACCAGACTACCTGAAATGGTTGAAAATCACTGAGCTATTGTGATGTATCAGATTCTATGCCCTAATGCTGGTGTTCAAGATTTTGTTAAAATGAGACTGCATTGTCAGAAGTGCAGGGTAGATATAGTTTAAAATGTAATGATGAGCATATAGATGGTTATAGGTTTATCTTTTGTTCTTGATATAAAATCAGTATGAGCCCCCACTATAGTACAAGATCTGTATTTTTTATGCACACAGTTTTCTATTCAGTAACTGCTTTTTAATTAAAATGAAGGTTCTTATTGTGAATAGGGTATAAAAGTCCGAAAGGAACTTATTAACCTGAACTATTAAAGTCTTAGAATAATAGGCCTTAGAAATTCTTCAGTAGTTAACTTCTGTCTGATGTCTATGAAATTGTAGAAACCAGCACAAACGGATACAATACAGTCTTAGGGCCAGAACATGATGTAGTTTGTAAAGGAAAGGAAGCCACCATACAAAAATTTCTAAATGTCATACACCTATCTGGTTATTAAGGAGTTGGTCTTATAAAGAAATTTATTTAACATACTACAAAAAAGCACTCAGATTAGAAAAAAAATATAAAGTATCCTTTGAGAAAGTAAAGGCTTACTAAAATCATTAACAAGCAATGTTATTCTTAGCTTTGTCAGTGTACTGAATAACTGTTGACATGTCAAAGTCAAGGAAGTGTCAAGAATATAAACTCTGTTACAGGCAGAAGGGAAGAGACTGTGTATCTGGAAACAAGAACTTACCGTTAGCCTTAGTAAAATCCAAGAGAACCAGTCTCATCAAATTCTACAGCTGTCATTTTTCCTGTTAGTAGTACCAACATTTACCATACAGATTAATGGCAAAAAATCTCATTAGTATCACAAAATTGTTGTACAAGAAGTCTTGTAAGTATCTACCCCATTTATTTTATTTTTTATGTGTCCCCTCTGGGGTCATTCCGAGTGCTAAATTTAATGGTGATGGTCTTTGTCAAGCAAGGAGCTGGTGGGTGTCACCGTGAATCCTCAACATCCTGGTTGCCTCAAAGCGGCGAGTGCAGTGCCAGAGAAGTTCCCTGTCCCCTTACTCTTAAGTACACTTGGGCTTGGTTTTAAACACTCAGTTATCACAGTCTGCTCACCTTTCTGTGGTTCCCAGGTAAACTGTGAAAGCCCAGACACTTGCTGGAATCCTGTAGTGCAAAGACTGTGGCCTTTATTAGTAAATGCAGAAAAAGAACCCAAACAAACAAAAACCCCCAAAAAACCCAAACCTGATTTAGTGGGTGACAGTGTTTGAGATTCTTTTATCAAGATTTCCATTAGAATATTAACTTTACATAACTTGTTACGAAGGACTGGAAGATTTAGGTGAGAAATGTATAGACTTTAAAAATTTAAAAATCTTTTTATTAAAAGATGCTTTTTTCCCCTTATAAAAATAAAAATTAAAAAAAAAAAAACACAAAAAAAAACCACAAACCACAAAACAAACCAAACAAACAAAAACCCCAAACAAATTCTGCTTTTAAGAAAAGCGTTTGGGCATATTCATCATTGTCCATAGTTCTCAGAAGTCAAATCCCTCACATAATAAAGCCCTGAGAATGTAGCATGCTAGTGCAGCTGATACACAGGACACTGTTGTTAAGAGCTCAGTCTAACAGTGGGATAATTGTATGATTCAACCTGAGAAGAGCTAAAGCTAAAAGACTGACATTTGAGAAGTATAATCAGAGAGACTGGGAAGTGGGAAGAATTGCAGCCAGACCATAACTGTGATCTGGCTCTAAAACAGTTTAAGAATCTTTTGTCTATAGAAAATCACTCAACCAGTCAAGTCTTCAGGGATTAATGTACTAAATTAAATCTGCTTTTTTTTCAAAAAGGTTTCAACCTTTCCTTCATGTCTGGACATTTAAATCTCAGCATGGCACTAAATGTTCGTTTTGTATTACAAAGTGAATTGGAGCTCTTTAAAGAAGCTGCCAGACTTTTATTTTGGTTTGACAGAGTAGTTCTATCATTAAATGAACCAAGAGGATTTTATAGGTATTAAATTTGATTCTGAGTTGTTACTTGTTAGCTTGCAGCCCCCCAGCTACTTTAAACACCTTTCTGTGGTTTAACAATTTGTTCATTAATATCAGAACATTTTTCACATAATCTTTCAAATAAATTCTTATTCTCATTTACAGAAGATCAAAAAATAAAGATTACTTATTGCAAACAATGAAGCCAGAGGACAGTGTGGCAATGTCAGACCCACAATGCAGCATAAGCCAACGTCTTACATTATTTGATAATTGCTCATACTGGAGCACTGTATTTTAGAAAGGAGAATAAAGTAACTTTTTTATTTATTTTGATGGCCATCATGTCAGATGCATTATACACCTTGGTAGATTCTTTATATGGCCAATCATTCTTGTATGAACAATAAAGAGAGTCTTCTTTCATTTTCATTTTCATTTTCATTTTCATTTTCATTTTCGTTTTCGTTTTCGTTTTCGTTTTCGTTTTCATTCTCATTCATTTTCTTCTTTATCTAAACTCTCTGCCAAGAACTTTCAACAGTTTGGTTCTTCTTGTAGGTACATATTATCCAATGGTCATTCTTGCTTAACTTATGCACGAGACAAGCTTTGCTCTGTTTCTGGTTCTGACTGATTGTGCATGACATAAACAAGACTTTCACAGATTTTTTTGCTTAACATCTGATTGGGAAAGCTCAGTTGTTTTCTAGCCCTAGTTTTCCGCTCTTCCTTCTCCCATCTACACACAATCCAGCAATATTTCCCACATATCTGTTTACATAGAAATATAGTGCACAGTTAAAACAGAATTTAATTTTTATATTTTATTTAGTTGACCTGTGAAATACCCTAAAGCCTGTACTATTATACACTTACCTACAAAAATATCATTTCTGCTCTGAAGAGACAGAAAATTCTGCTTGTCCACTTATTGCACCTCCAAATCAGGTTCTCTGCACTTCTTTCCTCTCTCCTATTCTTTAGAGAAGATATGACTCATTCTGCCTCTGAGCGTTTCAATATGAAAGTAGTGTCTCATACTTATGGAATTGTACTTTTGTAATAAAAATATGGCTTCAGCTATCACATGATCTGCTTTCTACCTTACTATACTACATTTTCTCTGAATTGTATAGCTTTACTCAGAGTTATAGACACTTTCCATTCTGCCTCAACAACTCTGGTTCTTTCCAAAACTACTTAAAGAGGCTGCCAATGACCTTCTACTGGTTTTCCCAGTCCAAGCACCCTCTTAATATTCTGTGGAACAAAGATAAGAGTTATTTTTAAAATTTATTTTATTTTAAATTGAATTTCTGGACAAAAGCAGTAGGGAATATTATGTTGCATAAACTTATGTTCCATTCTCTAATATTTTGCTGATACATTATGAATAGAAAAATATTTACCATCATCATTTCCTCAAGGGTATTAGTATTTTTTAAGGTCCTATATATCATTTATATTCCAATGTACAGCTATTTTTTTATATTGTAAATCTAAAGTAGGTTGCTATAATCTACCAAATGTGTATGGTACACATTCAGATTCTCAAAAGGTGATTGAGTCCATTTCAGTTTGTTGCTTTTTTTTCTCATGTCACCAGAATTATATCAGCTCATCTCAGCTCTCAATAAAGGAACGCCAAGCATTGCTTCTGCTAATTATTCTGCTTCCTAGTCACCTTCTTCTACTACTCTGATATTCTAGTATATATGGCCCACTGGAAAGTTTGACTCACCCTCTTTTTAAGTCAATAAATTTTTATCTTGGAAAAGGATTAATTCCATTTGCCAGTAGTTTTACTAACATGGATCTTCTCATAAATTTTTGTCTTATAATATGTTCTGTCTTCTTGTTTTGCAGATGAATGACCCTTAATTAACTCAGACAGAAATATTCTATTCTGTTCTGTTCTGTAATACAGAATATTCCATTCTATTCCATGCTAAGATAACAGAGGGAGAAAAACTGACACCTACTGACAAAACTAGAAATACATCTGCTCAGTAAAGCTCTTCATTGATTGGGTTTTGTTTTTGTTTGGGTGGTGGAGGGTTTTTTCTTCTATTAACAATATCTTCTGTCTTTTGATGAGGTTTTAATTCACATTTACATTATTCCTGTTTTCCACACTTCTGTTATTTACATTATTCCTGTTTCTTTATCAAAAGATCATGCAGTATCAGCTACTGGATCAAAACTGGCTGGATGGCCAGGCCCAGAGAGTGGTGGTGAATGGAGTCAAATCCAACTGATGACCAGTTGTGAGTGGTGTTCCCCAGGGGTCGGTGCTGGGGCCCATCCTCTTCCTCTTCATCCTCTTCATCCTCTTTGCTGATGATTTGAATGAGGGAATTGAGTACACCCTCAGTAAGGTCTGCAGAAGACACCAAGCTGGGGGGAAGTGTGGATCTGCCGGAGAGTAGGATGGCTCTGCAGAGGGACCTGGACAGGTTGGATCACTGGGCAGAGGCCAACAGGATGAGGTTTAATGTGGCAAAGTGCTGGGTCCTGCACTACAGAGGAAAAGGACCTGGGGGTGTTGATTGATGGTCGCCTGGACATGAGCCGGCAGTGTGCCCAGGTGGCCAAGAAGGCCAACGGCATCCTGGCCTGTATCAGGAATAGTGTAGCCAGCAGGAGCAGGGAGGTGATCATCCCCCTGTACTCAGCCCTGGTGAGGCCGCACCTCGAGTCCTGTGTCCAGTTTTGGGCCCCTCACCACAAGAAAGACATCGAGGCCCTGAAGCGTGTCCAGAGAAGGGCAACGAAACTGGTGAAGGGGCTGGAGCACAGGTCTTATGAGGAGCGGCTAAAGGAACTGGGCTTGTTTAGTCTGGAGAAGAGGAGGCTCAGGGGAGACCTTGTTGCCCTCTACAACTACCTGAAAGAAAGCTGTGGTGAGCTGGGGGTCGGCCTCTTCTCACAGATAACTAGTGACAGGACTAGGGGGAACGGCTGCAAGTTGTGCCAGGGGAGGTTCAGGTTGGAGATTAGGAGAAATTTCTTCTCGGAAAGGGTGGTTGGGCATTGGAACAAGTTGCCCAGGATGGTGGTGGAGTCACCATGCCTGGGGGTGCTTAAAGAAAGGTTGGATGTGATACTTAGGGACGTGGTTTAGTGGGTAATAGGTGGTGGGGGACAGCTGGACTGGATGATCCTTGAGGTCTCTTCCAACATCAATGATTCTATGATTCTATGAACTTAGATGCTTTAGAAAAGTTTGATATATTATTATCAAACCGAGGTGAAAGAAGGACTTTTGTTATCTTCTGTTTTTCCAACATACCTTCGGGTTGGAAAAACCTTTTCTTCTTGTAATTTTCTCTTCTTCATTTAAGATCAGAAATTTTTTATTGAAAAAAATGCAAAAAAAATAATTTCTCTTTGTAAAACATTATGTAAAAATTTATTTCACAAATAACTTGGTATCTGATGATTATTTCATCTGAAGTTTTACTACAAAGGTGAGCTAATCCTTACTGGAGACAACTATAGGACCCTCTGTGTGTATAAATATATACGTACACACATACAAACTTATGTATCTATATGGTTAGACACAGACTTATAGAATGTGGGTTTTCTACATCCAGCTTTAATGCCACATCAGAAAAGAAGTTCCACAGCTAGTCACAAGGTATTGTAAACATATACTCCTATAGCTAAATGATTTGTTGATCTCTGACTCTTCAAATGCTTAACACTGGTACTTCTATTTCTGTCAAAATGAATTGTAAAAGATAACTCTCATATAGGAACTGTTAAGACAGCAGCATGTTATGCATAACATTTGTAGAACATTATAGCTTGATAATTTTCTAAACATGTGTTATGTTCAAGAATGTTTGAATGCATAAAAAGCAAGCCATGTAAACAGCTTGCTGCTATAATGAAAAAAAAATAATTTAGGATGAATTTTCAAAGAAGTATATTACTTTTCTTTTATTTTGGATTTTAAAAATCTCATCAAAATTTTCTGTTACTGAGTAATGAAAGACTGGCACAGAATTAATAAGTATTCAGAGAATGTAAAGACCTCAACAGTAGTGAATTCTAAGAAAAAGCATTTAGGCTGTTTAACATAAGCATGCTTTGAATATCCATTAAAGACAAGGAATTAGAATCTTAAATATACTTTTCAGGATTCACACTTTTTTGCGGGTTCTTGCATTCAACTTGTCAAGGCATTGTGCAGTCAGCTCAGGGCTAAATAAGATTCCAGGGAAGAACAGGGACTTCTTTATTTGTAAGATCCCTTATTGTGAGAGGTGCCACAAGCCAGAAGCATGGCATTTTCAGCCTCTTATGAAGAATCCATATCTCCAGGCATAGCTGATTAGCAGAAAAACAAACTCCTACATCTAAGAGAACATGGTGCAGTGCATCATAATTGTATGAGATGAAGGTGTAGACAGCGAAAGGAAAAGGAAGGGAAGAGTTGAATATATGTCTTATGTCTGACATAGTCAAAGTGATATGTTAGTTTTGGGCTGTTGGCTGGGGCTGTGTTATTTTCAGTCTGAACCAGGGATTTGGATAAGTAAAACTGAGCTTATTTAAGGTTAAATGAAGGATACCTCACCCAATACCCATTTGTAGCAATTTAAAGGTTTGTAAGGTGAGAATTTTTCTCATATAATTTTAATATCAACAGCCTGTGGGGTTTTTTTCTGTTTCAACTGGTCACCTCCATCTCACTTGATATTTCATGCAGATAACAGAGTCTTAGAATGTACAGTTCAACTCTTCCTAAAGATGAGTTAGATGAACTTTTCAAGTGTCTATTTTATTGTTACAGTTTGAAGAAGAACATACATAATTTATCTTTATGCAGGTAACAAGTTACCTGAGATAAATTTTATCTCTAATACTTCATTTATATTCACATAAATAATTTCTATAAGGATTACTCACTTAAGGTATGTAAAAGTGATAAAGAACTGAGGACTTAATATGCAGAAATTTGAAGCATAACAGATCATCAGATCCTTGAGTTCACTGCAGTATAGGGTTCCCTCTTGATAGCTGTGGTACCGTGCTTCTACTACATAAGGACAGACTTGAAGTTGCCAAACAGCCCACAAGCTCTTATGCTTCAGAAGAACTGCGAATATTGTCTCTGCAAAATTGCAATTAAATTCTTCTTAAAAATCAGATCATTCTCCATAAATATATGCATGATACCAGACTTTAATCACAAAAACTACCTTCACAGGACAAAACAGTTTTGAATCATTCTACAGCCATACCTTGACATCCTATTTGTATACTGTTATTTGACACACTTTGCCTTTATTGAATGTCTTTCCTTTCTTTATCCTCTCTGGTAGCGCACATCATATCATATGGGTATAGAATTCATAAAACTTACTATAACCTGTGTAACTTTAAAAATACTAGCATGTAAAGAGTTATAGAATGTTATTTCCATTTTTATTTCTTCAAACTTCTCTGCCAGAGGATCTCTGAAGCATAAAGACTAATTTCCTTCTGCTTCTAGAATGCTATTTTATTGTAATTGATAAGTCATGCTGTGATGAATCTGTAGACAACATTCAGTATGCTAAAAAGTCTTGGCATATGTAAGGCTTATCAATTCAAATGGAACTTAAAAACCTAACAAATTTTTGAGGACCTAGCCTTAATATATTCTGAATATTACCAAACCGTAAGAAATAAACGCTCTTGCTCTTTTGGAGATGACCTACTGCAGGAAAAAATGAGTTGTCACATCAGCAGAATGAACACGGTGGACGGGAGTTGTTCACTGTGTTTCAAAATAATGGTCAGGGAACATCAGAAGGTGATAGGAAATGGAAAATTTCTTTTTTTTTTTCCTCGCCCACATGCAATGTGTAGTTAGGCTGGGGAATTCTTTTACAAAAGTTTACATAATTCAAATGAGTGCTGTATTAACTCATGGAAAAGAAATCTATTATGGATTACATAGACACATAATTAGCTGAGTTATAAGTGGAAGCTGAAGATTATTAGGAGAAAGCATCATATGTTCTTTCCCTTTTCCTTATGCTCTTTTCTATAGATTGACATTTGGCTGCTTTCAGAAAGAAGATGCTGATGTAACTGAGTATGTTTGACTTTATGTTTTCATGTTCAAGATAAAATATACTGGTAAGGAATTGGAAATATCCCAAGCATTAATACTATCTGAAGACTTCTGCAAACTGGTAGAGGAGAACACTTGCTGAACAAGCTAGAGTCCAACTGTATTGATGAAAGCAAAAGCTATGAAATGTAAGGTTTTACACCAAGAGAATTTCAGGAGACTTCTTTAAACAGCAATGGCTTCAGATTTACTTCCTTCATATAAGGAAAAGATAGAAAAAAAATATTATTATACCCAAGATTTTTATTTGAGGATGTCTTAATTCTGACTGAAAGATTGGAACCTTGAGTGACATGACCTCTAGAAGAATAGAATAGAATAGAATAGAATAGAATAGAATAGAATAGAATAGAATAGAATAGAATAGAATAGAATAGAATCATTAAGGTTGGAAGAGACCTCAAGGGTCATCCAGTCCAACCGTCCCCCCACCAAAGCATAGGCATGTTCAAAAGTTATTTAGATTTTGGATGGGTTTTATTAGTCTCATTCTTAAACCAGTTTTCAGCAGCTATACTCTTTGGCTATCTGCTCACCTGCAGTAAGTGAAATTTGCCCTTCAAATTTATGAGAGACACACTTCATCTTTACAAAATACTACCAGAAATAATCTTTTGCATATACATGAGATAAAACACTACTTTGTCTAAATATAATTTTAGTTTTCATGTTTATGTCTTCTAGAGCTTAAGTATTTCTTTAATCTACAAAAATCTGTTCACCATTTTCTGAAAATCTGCATTAAAAAATGCGTTTTTCATTCCCGGAAAATGTTTCATACACGCAAAAACACTGTTAAGATTGGAATTCATTGCACATCTTCAAGGTTTGCAAATTCTTGTTATTCTCCATTATTGTTCCATTTCTATTTCTAAACTTGGAAAGTTGGATTTGATTCCATGCCTTATACAAAATCTTATGGGAACTGGTTCTCGTTTCTGAAGTTCCTGAGATGAATTTCAATGCTCAAAGGATGAAAAAAAGAAATAATCTGTTTTCTACAAAATGCTGTGCAAAAGATTTTAGGACCTATCTGTAACCTAAATTATATTTGAAGTGGACCTTTCTATTATAGCTGTCTTTTGAATAAGTGCTAACGTATTATCTAGCAGACAGTCCAAATTACTTTCATCCGTTCCTCCTTCTCTTCAAGGTTTGCAAAGCCACACCCTTCCTTTGTCTAGATAACCCTCCATCCCACCCTTACTTCCTTTCTAGATATCCTAAACAGCTGATATTAATGGAATAATCATAATTTTGTGTAAAAAAATACTATAGGTTGTAGAAAAGTCTAATCACCATACTCTTTCTTCTTTTTCATTTCAGCCAGAGCAGAATGTTACAGATGTTAAGGACATTTGTCAAGACAATCTACAGTTTGTGCATTTTTATATGCTTTTCTATTTGAGCTCAGCCAAGGAATAGAATTTACTCAGAAAATAGTAAAGCCTGATAAATCAAGCTAGACTCTTTTGCAATGTATTTCAGCATTTAATCCACCATCAGCAAGCTTATACACCATCCAATTTTCTCCCCCTTGACTGCTCCAATGGTAGAATTTACACAGAGCACAGAACATAAATTTTACTCTATTGACATTCTCCAGTAGATTTTGTGTCCAGGGTTTTGCAGCCTGCAAAAACAAGAGTGTTTACAGAGAAAACAGTGCTTCCTGTAAAGAATACAGAAACCACCAATGTAATAATTTTGTTTTATCATAAAAGTAATTATTTTATTTAATTAGTTTTATTGGTTAATAAGTCACAATTATAAAATTTGAGTGTATGTTCTGCACATGCAAACAGAACTTCTAGCTCTGTTTTCAGCCACACAGGGGAAAATAAAATAATAAATAAACATGAGCATGTAAAATAAGACAGGTACAAGGACTACAATTATGAAAGGTCTTTGGCATCTATGCCAAAACATAGATGCAGTAAGCTGGTCATCTTAGGAAATGATTCCAAGAGACTTATCTAATATACTCTGACAGAATTGATCATAAAATATGTTAGTGAAACATAACTTTGAAACAGCATTAATACCAGGCCAAGTAATGCTACCATGAGCCTTGAAAAAATGTAAGGATATCTGAGAAACAACTATAAATGACATTGACCATATGTTGGCATCCACAAAAAGCAGCCAAGCTTATGTCCCAGGCAGTAATGGATTAAATTATACACACTAAGTAATGAAGTCACAACTAAGTATCTGATAAACTTTTCTCTTGCCTTTGTTACATAGAACGCATATCTTATAGGATCATAGAATCATAGAGTCATAGAATCATAGTCACCTCCTGAGTTGTAAGGGTCCCATAAGGACTGTTGAATCCAACTCCTGGCTTCACACAGGACCAGCCCAATCAGAGCAAATGACTGAGAGCGTTGTCCAGACACTTCTTGAACTCAGTCAAGCTCGGTGCTGTGTCCACCTCCCTGGGGAGCATGTTCCGGTACCCCACCACTCTCTCAGTGAAGAACCTTTTCCTGATCTCCAACCTAAACCTCCCCTGACACAGCTTCTTGCCATTCCTGCGAGTTCTGTTTCTGATCACCAGAGGGAGGAGATCAGTGCCTGCCCCTTCACTCTCTCTCATGGGGAAGCTGTAGGCTGCCATGAGGTCTCCCCTCAGTTTCCTCTTCTCCAGGCTGAATGAACCAAGGGACTTCAGCCTTTCCTCATACGTCTTCCCCTTTAGATCCTTCACCATCTTTGTTGCCCTCCTTTGGACACCCTCCAATAGTTTTGTGTCTTTTCTGTTCTGTGGTGCCCAAAACTGCACACAGTACTTGAGGTGAGGTCACACCAGTACAGTGTAGAGTGGCATGCATCCAGTCTCATGCCCTGGAAGGACAGAAATGAATCGTATTCTACTGCATTCTATTCAATAAAATATTTGTGTCAGTCATCTGTCAGAACTAACATTTTTTTTAGCTTCTTTACATTCTATAAGGAGAGAATCCATAACACAGAAGCAATTAGATTCTAGACTAGCTCACAAATTTTTTTTGCTTCTTTCATGATCCTGAAGTAAGAAGACCACAATACTAATTAGACTTTAGCTTATCTTGTTCTGATAGAGCATGGATAAAAAAGCAGTGGTATTCATTTTGGTGTCTGAATAAAAAAGT
The DNA here is from genome assembly GCA_013399095.1 of Psophia crepitans. Taxonomy (NCBI): domain Eukaryota; kingdom Metazoa; phylum Chordata; class Aves; order Gruiformes; family Psophiidae; genus Psophia; species Psophia crepitans. Next base: position 187,796 of record VWZZ01003593.1, on the reverse strand, counting down.
TTCAGCTTTCCGACAAAATTTCTGATGGCTTTGAGGCAGCTACATATTGCAGCTGATGATCAAGAGACTTCTAGCATACCATATCTAGATGCCTATCTTGTTTGTATTATTTTATGCAGGGATGCATTTTGCAATATTTAAATACATAGCTGGAATAGTTCCTGAAAAAGCTTTTAAAATTTGTCTTCTGCTTTTGCCCTGCTATGGTATAAATGCACTACTGCCTTTCATGGCTCAGATACAAGATTTAAAATGTCCTCATGGTGAATGTTTTGATCTTTGAAGAGACAAATAAATCCTGTGTGCTATTGTTTTCTATAAGTTTTACAATTCTGTACAGGCACTAGATACTTTTTCTCAGTAGGTGAAATGGTTGATGCATTTCTATTAGTATTTAAGTAAAGTATCCTGTGTTTTTGCCAGAAATGATTAGCATGTCAATGTGATAATGCATAATTAACAATTCATATTATCATATTTAATCACATTCATATATTTATAATTGTCATTGACTGTTTGAGCACCTTAGTTTTAATTAAAAATAAACAATGAAAATATGTAGTGTTTTCAGATAAAATATTTATCAGTTTGTTATGAATTACTATATCCAGTGAGAAATAAAGAATTTGATAAGACAACCTAATTGCCCTACCGAGTGTCTGTGAAAAAATTTAGTTAGTCATTCCAGTTATTAAAAAAAAAAAACAAAAAGCAAAAAAACCCCAAACCAACTAGAGGGCAGAATCTATTGAATTATTTTATTTAGTGTAGCAATTTTTAGCAGTCTAGCAGAAAGTAATGGGATCATTAAAACTAAATTCTTCTCTCCTTGCTGCACAATGAGGCACTTATTATCTATTCCGCTCTTCTTGCTTGCAAAGGACTCTCATTGCTGGCACTGGTGTTTCTACATATGCAGGAAGATCATAATAGTCCTACAAACCTGTTCTGTTCACATGAAAGAGGAAAATTTAGTCAGAAGAGTCTAACAAAAGCTTGAAACTACATTTTTCTTTTAGCCACTGAATGGAGTGCCAGCTGATACCTGTGGGAAGTTCACACAAAGACTGAGAATAAACAGTAGGGACTATATATTCCTAATTTCCATGACCAAACCTTTTGCATTTTTGTCTGCCTCAAAGGTTTTTTGTGTGGCCCATTGTTGTAATAACTTAAGGTCTGCCTGATTCTACTTTCCTTAGATACTTTGTGATGCCATATCCTTGGCTCAGCTTATTACCATGAAATACTAAGCCAGGGTGGACCCCATGAAAGGAAATACTGTCCTAATTTCTCAGACACTGTGAGCATGTCCAAAATGAGGGACTCAGGGATATTTCCCTGTTCCTTGATCCACCACTGCAAATCTTCAGCATGTATGAGACCTTGAAGCCCATATTTCTCCATTCTTGGCTTCGTTTTTAACTGAGAAGAAACCCAGTGTACGACCAGGGGAAAGACCTGTAGTGCTTTCCCGCAGGTTGTCTGAGCTTGCCCATCACCAGACCACAATACATGGTCATATTGCAGTGTAGTTTAGACAGAGACCATGTCTCTTGATTTCTTAGATGAAGATGTGCACAAATGCCTGAGGTTTCTATATTGTTTCTTAAGTATTTTGCAGTACCTAGTAACAGCAGCTAAACTTTCCAGACAAGAAGTAGGTCTTTTCTGTATAAATAATTGTGCACGGTGTGTTCAGCCCTGTATATTTCTCACAAAGTACAGAATTGACTTTGTAACAGAGGAAGACAGATTTTCAAAGCTTAGCATAGTTCTTTCAGCCTTTTATTTTCTTTTGTTAATGTGTCAACTGTGATACATCAGAAGATTTTTATATACTTCCTTGGTGAAAAGCACATAAAATTAAAATATTTTCATATTCAAATTTCTGTTTGAAACTTTAAATTTTAGCACCTACTTTTGGATTACTGTGTGTTCCTTTCAGTGAATACTGGTTCATAGAAAGTAAAGACTGCCATGAAGAATGTTGTGGGTTTTTAGGAACATCAACACTAATTTGCTCATTAAAAATTACATAGTCTCAGAGATGTTGTTTCTTCCATGCTTGTTAAATACTGTCAATTTCCCTGAAAATGGTTTGCTTTAAATTACTCATTTAGGTTTTCTTTTATTATATAAAATAAAATAAAATAAAATAAAATAAATAAAATAAAATAAAATACCTCCTCCATATCTATGTAATACTATATTGTGTGCATTGTGTTCATTTGCACACTTAAAACTTTACACTGAGGACAGGGAAAAAAAATTTTCTTGTAAACATTCTTACTATGTTTCAATCTGATAAATAAGGCAATCTTATTAACTTTATATTTGTTTCTTGAATCTATTTTATGTTTATACATACTTATACAAACTACACATCTAGAGATATGACCTCCAGTGAGTAAAGATGTCATAGAATATGCAAATAGTAAGCATAAGACAATAAATAGCCTTTTTAGCACTTTCCTATGCAAATTTCTCTTATTTCAAGTAACATGCACCAGTAGCAAACAGCTATAATGCCAGCATCAGCTATCTGAACAGAAAATGTTTGGTCATCTCTACAGACATTAACATTTCTACAGGAAAAGTTTTCTTGATTGTTCATATTCTACCTGTGTGTAAAATATTTTATTCTTCAAAATGACTGCGACAACTTCCCTGCTAATACTAAGGTGCTCATCCAACACTATACAATTTACTACCATTACAAAAAGCATCCACAAGGCTTTCTGTGTGACATGGAGATTTTGGCTGCAAGTACAATTTCAAGCATAAAATGTAGTAATATAACGTAAAAAAAATAGCTATATGGTGCTTCTGTCACAAGGCGTAGGAAAAGAGTATTTACATAAAATTGTTAAGTTTTTGCAGTATGAAAATGTATAAGTACAATGTAGCTTCCAGATAATTATTATATTACATTTTATTTTATTTTCTTGATACTTGCAATGCAATCAACAAGTTCTACACTGGAAATGTTTCTGAAATTTTTGTCGTCATTTCAGTTTATTTTTCTTAAGCATGTTTAGGTTATAAATTTCTTGTGGTACGGATTTTCTCCAGGTTTTTTTCCTCATTTTAATATGTTAATAACTAAGTAGATACAATAATACTTTTAAAACTATCCCAATATCATTCTCCTGATTAATCCAAGATTGCACTATATTTAATTTTATGATATTTCAACCTAATTATCACAGGTTTTGTATGTAACTGTAGACTACATTTTCTGTATAAATACTACTACTGAGCTCTTCAATACTTCATCTTTCTAAAGATATTCAACAGCATTAGGAAACAAAAATAAAAGCATTTACATTATTTTGCAGTTGGATAAATTAAGGAATAATTAGGTAACAGAACATTATTTTTGAAAGTTTCTCTTGGAACTAACATATGACTAGCTCACTCCATTTTGCAATCTTTCTCTGATCTTACCTGGCCAGTTTGGTTGCACGGACACCGTTCCAAGAGAATACACATAAAATGGTACTAAATAGCTTGTTGCTGAGGTAATCACCCAGAATGCATCAGCTCTGGTCCTAGTTGCCTTCTGCTGAGCCAGATAAGAAAGTTATGTTTACCTTTTTTTAGGCAGGTGATTTGACTATTAAGATAATGTGCAACATGAATAACACATTTTTTCTTTCCTATCTTTTCATGTGTTCTGTTTAGGCTAATTAACATTTAGATATAGGGATGCCAACTTTCAGACCTCAAAATGACTTAGTGAAAACATGGAAGAATATGTATGTAGTGAATTAATTTCAGGGATCTATGTGTTTAACAGAAAATATAATTATACATGAGACACAAGTCCTTTATTCCTAACTAAAATAAATGAGTTGCAAACAAAAAGCACTTACTTCACCATGAGATAAAAGGGACATTGCAAAAAATTAATTCAAGTGCAGATATCAACTGTTGACTTCTAATATTAGCTGAAATGAATCTTAACCGCTTTATGTTTTGTAGGATCTGGGCTTATACTGAGAATTTTTTTAATTTTTTTTCTCCTGATGCCCATTAGAAACAGCATGTGGTGTAAATTAGCTGGTTTCCTTCTACAGTCACTTGGGAGAAAGACATCTTGAAAAACTAGTTTATCCTAGGTTATAAATTAAACCACTTTCTAAAGCCATCTCCCTTTATCAATAATAGGAGGACCATACATAGCTATGTTTGGTGGCAACAATTAACCATAAAAATTTCAGAAAGTTAAAGTTAAGTGAGATGAATCCCACCTTAGAAGTGCAAGGACTAGTTTGATTCTTACATTGAAATGCTGAATAATGATGAGCATTACAGGAACCACTTGTACATGCACAAAAATCTTACAAATCTATTGTCTTACAATAAAAATATTCCCACATGCTGTGATACATATTTTCTCTTCCTGGTTATCTAGTATTCTGTTAGTATTAAGAAGTCATGTAACTGTTTTGAACTCAGAGAAATTAATCATGTTTTAAAATACGGAATTTTATGTTCTGATGGCTTCCTACATTATCCAGTCTCACAAATCTGTACAACTAGGCAGTTCCACTGAAAATGCTTTTTGTTATCTGTTTGAGCTTTTCAGTTTTGGCGGCTTGTGGGTTTTGGGGTTTTGTTTCTTGGTTTGTTTTTGTGCGTTTTTTTAATTATATGTAGCAAATATGCGACAGAAAAGATAGGCAGTAAATTTTATGTAGTGGAGAAAGCAGTCCTGTTTCCTTTCAGAAGCTGACCTCCCAGAGATACTGAGTGTGACCTGACAGAAATCATTACAGCAATTTCCCACAGGCAGTAAAAAGGAACAAAATGGTATAGTCATTCTCACTTATGGTTCACTACCTGTAATAGTAGATATGTCTTGTCATGATAGAAACTGGTTTAAAAAAAATAAAATAGAAAATAATACAGAGCTCAGGGGAATTCAATCATTCACATGTGTTGTATGTAAAGGTTAGAGTGTTATTTTACTTAATAATTGATTATAAGCTGAAAACTTCAGATATACAATGTGCAAAGTAATTTATCGCAGTAGAAAGATAAAAGTAATTTGGTGGGAGAGTTTGCCCTGGCAAAGCAGCTGTGAATCAGAAAAACTGTCATTACTGTAGCCATTACATTGTCAACTATAACAAGCAAGGATTGTAAAAGGAGAGAAGTGAAGGAAAAACATCCTGAAGGTTGAAGAAACAGAGTGATTCTTATTTTTTTTAAGTGGGTTTGTTATTTTTTGAGACATCATCTCAGAAAGTCTGGAAGAACTGAAATTAGTCCTGCGTCACTTAATTTTCTTATTAACAAACAGTAGGATGCTGGGAGTTATTCAGTCTAATTGAAATGTTCATAATTTCTTTCAGAGACTCCACTGCAATTTGCTGTAAGCACTTAATGTGAGATTTTCCAAAAATTTGGTGTTTAAAATATCTCTTTCAAGTAATTTAGAACGTGTTTCTTCTTTTACTCTAAATATATATTTTCATTTTATGTGGCATATTTAGAATTGGATCTTCTCTTTGGTGCCCATTTAACTTGAAATAATTGTAAATATTTATACTATTTCCAGTTTCTTCTTGTCATCTCTTAAGTAGATTGGCCAAGCCAATAAATTGCCTTGCCCTTCTCTCTTTCTCTCTCTCAAAAAAAAATCAGACAGAAAACCAAAAAGCAAAACAACAATTAAACACAACAAAATTAGAAAAGCAAACCCACAAAAAGTCAGTCCTCTGAAAAAGCATAGACATACCTGTAGATATGACTCTTACAGAGATTAATTGAAAAACCCTCACATTATAAGAAAGTGCATGAAAAGACAACCCTACACAGGATAATTTCTCTAGTATTCTCTTTGTAATATGGAAAGAAAAAATACATACACTGACAATTATTTTCTACGTTTTCACTCAAAAAAAGAGGTTTGCATGAACTAGTATCTTAAAGAAAAATTAAAATTATAAACATTGTCGCGAATTGATTACACGTCATGGATCACAAGGAGTGGATATGTGCCCGTAAGACTACTCAGGATTAATGCATTCCTGATATTCTGTTGTAATATAGGCCAAAACTCTACTGATCAAAAACAAATGAGTCACCATGGATTACAAATCCTCTAATTGTGTGCGCAGAGGAATTCTTGAACAGAGTCCTGATTAATTGCAAAGCACTATGATAAGAATGTATTTCTTAATTTTGTCAATGTAGCATCAAGTGAAACTCAGTCTCTTGACTGAACTATCGGGGATCTAAACTTTCTTTTGCTGATATATTTCTTGTTCTTTTATGTTCACCAAATTGAGTTCTGTCCACAGATTTAATTAGTCTGCTTTCTAGACTTTGCTGACTTTCTTGATCATAATAC
>VWZZ01003593.1:161680-181351 GCA_013399095.1 Psophia crepitans | reverse complement strand
ATGAAAGCAGAAATAATCTACTAGACTTAGAGTATTTGAACACAAGTGTTCTAGACTCTGAGAAAAAAGAATATGAAGATAAAAATTACTGGGTTTTGGGGTAATTTCTCATTATATAAATTAACACAAACTAAATGATTCAAAAATAAATACAGATTTTTCAGAGCACAATAAAACTACAGACTTAAGCAACTTGTATATAAAGATTTATTTTAATATGGTCTAATAGAAAGATTGTACAGAAAGCAAAGAATTTATGAGTGACAAATCAAGATAATGGCTATTACATGGCAAATAGATACCTCAATGAGTACAGAAAACTAGCAATCAACAGAATTCATAAACTAAATATAATCTGTAGGAGAAAAATCTTATAGGACAATAATACAAATTACCTGTAAACAGTAATCCAAGAATCATAGGCTATAGGTGAAACCCCAAGTAATATCTGACAGCATAGGGAAAATTTAGATTTAGAAAATGAAAGTAGCACCATTTATCAACTATTCATGCCTATTGTTTATTGACTAAACATGGTAAAATGATGTCAATTGCAAACTAAAAAAAACCCCACAAAAACAGCAAGAGAAGTCCTGAATTCATTCACCTTGCAATATATTACTGTGCTTTATACCTTTAAATGCAATATTTTCATAAATATATAGATGAACATGCAAAATCTGCTTCAAACTAATATTTATTCAATTGAACTGGAACATCAGTTCATGGAGCATCATTTTAAAACATACGTAAAGACAAGGCTTATAGGTATGCAATTTTACACGCACAGTCAGCCCATATTTGGTCAATTAGATCCTATTTCCTAATTCATATGCAGATATCAAGATATACACCTTAATCTGGTGTCTGAATCTAGATCCAAATTCCATCCATGTAGTCTGACAGCACCACAACTGTGTTACTTAATGGATATTTAGAAGGTTGACTGAAAATTCTGATTAATGGACCTAAGCAGTAACTCACATTGTACAAGGTGAATGCAATGTTATTTTGTTCTTTCCTTCTCCCATTTCTTATGGCAGTTCTGAAATAGAGAATGTGATCATATAATTAAAGACTATATTACTAAACATATGCACAAGAGCCCCAAATTAACATTGCATCTAAACTTGATTTTCCTTAAGTTAATAAGTTTCCTTAAACTTATTTCCTACTTTCGCAAGTTTAGCTATCTACCTGTCTCACAGAATCTGAATATGTGTACTAAGACATATAGGATATTTCTGTAGATTATAAAAAAAAGACACCTGGGTCTTAACTGGTTGCATCCAATTTACAACAATGTTCCAAAGATAGGATACCAGATTAAAGACCCCAAGCAATTTATCTGTGCTAAAAACCCCCACAGCTAATATGTACATACAATAATTTATTGATAGCATAAGTAAAACATTAGCATCTAACCATATCACTATTATGAATCCAGTTACCATGATACTAACACATGTTATCATCAGTATAGATATGTACAGATACTGTTCTGTCAGTGCTGCTTCCTAACAATAACAGTTAAAACTGATAAGCACATACCTTGCAGTTCCTGTCCATACTTCTGCATTTCTAACACTTTGCTGTGCTGCTCTGGGTCTTTAAGATGATGGTGTTATCCTTCCTTAAGAAGGCGGACATTGGAAGGGTCACAGCAAATCATCAGTATGACAAATTCTTCTCCAGAAGATGTACGATGTTGATGGTGGGGCTTTCTTCCTTTTTACCCTAAAGTCCACTTGGGACTACTCTAAAATACTTTCTAATACACAATACACCTTGATATTTCTTCATTGGCCAGCCTTTCCATATTATATCACAAATTTACTGATCTGGTATGTTTTATCTTGTTTATACATGATTAATTTTTTTCTCTTTCTAATCCCTATGCCCTTTTCACCCAACACTCAAGGTAGCTTTCCTTTGAGGATCGATAACTGGTGATCCATGACCTGCATATAGCCCTGGGCTTTCCGTCTTCACCCTGTGCCCACATGTCATCCTGTGCCCCTGCTCTCATGTACTATTTTCTATGGTCATATATCATTCTACACTGAATGACAACTGATTATTACTGTTAGTTAAAGAAATTTATACCAAGACAATTACATCAATAGTTGCTTTACAGCAGCATTGCACAAAGCTAAACAACAACATGTAATATAACAGCCACCTGCCTGTGGGTCGGTTGCTGTTAGCCAAGCTAAACCAAAAGTTGCTGGCAGATCAAGGCAAGTCCAGACTAAGCAAGCCTCCTAAATCCTAGTCCTGAACCCATGCTGAGTTAATACAAAGTATGAGGTCTGTTACTAGCAATGGAAACAATGTAATTACTGGACTACAGAGTTAAAGTCTATACTGATGTCACATTTCCATGTACAGACTGAAACATGTTTTCCAGAAATGGTCTCCGTTGACCTCTTAGGTCTTGTACTTTTAGTTAATGGAAATCAAATTATTCAACTAACAAAATGTCATTAATTTGGTGGTTTTTCTTTGGTAAAATATTTAAAGAAAATGAAAAATTTTCCGAGTAAATGGAGATTTAGCTGTTCAAATGTATTAACTACTCCAGAAATGTCATAGCTTATCCCAAACAATGCTGCACAGTCTTCTGATGATTTGCCTGATCCTGTTTTGTTAAAACTATCAGTAAAATTGTATTCAACACAATTTTTAAGGCTTTGGGAAGGAGATATGGAGTGGAGATCAGAACTAAAGTCCTGTTTGCTAGGCTTATGAAGTTCATCAGAGACTTAGAACTTAATGTGATTGAATAATTCATCAAATTCCATGACTTTTCAGGTCATCAAGAGAAAGGATTTCTCTTAATTCTGGTGCAGATTGTTATATTTCTACACAACGTAAAGCAGTTAGCACTATGTATGCAATTACAAGGTGTTTTATTATCTGGGTATCTGATTTGACAAATGTTTTGGTCAACTACAAGGGAAAAATACATAACAAAAAATTGTTTCATGATGTGTTATTAGGTCTTCATTTGAAACATTTTGTAGCAATTTCGCTTTAACAAAATAATATAAATTGGCTAAATTATGTAGCTTGGCTCAAATTCTTTGATGCTTTAATTCTTTCTGAAAGTTCCCCATGCTTTATATAGAGAAAAAAAATCAGAAAAATATCTACTCTGAGAATGTTTTAGTGCTTGAAAAAGTATATTGATTTTACTTTTTACTGATTTTACCATTTACTGGGGTGGGTTCCAATGCTCAGTTCTTCCAGGAAAGTATATTAAATTACTTTTCTTCAGGAGTGAATCAGGCACGTCAAGTGCTGCTCTAACACTATGCCTAACTGAAACATCCATAGCAAGTTGGCAGTAACCTGTAACATAGAAGTTATAAATAACCTGTGTTTTTATGGGGCAACAGCTACAGACCTGGCAAGATACCAAAGGATTCCTCATATGGCATGATTACCTAGGCTCAGGCAGCAGAAATGTTTTGCAGATGCTGCATTGACTAGTAACACATATACAGCACTTTCAGTGACATTTAAGACATTTTGGGATAACCACCATCTACTTTGGACTGGTACATACGACATACAGTTCCCCTACACCTTTCAGAAAGTCATCAGGAAGCCAAGAAAACATTAACAAATTCCAATAAGCATTGCTTAAATGTGATCTGATCCTGTTAGTGTTAGTAAACTAAGTCACCTTGCTCACGTGTAGACCTGTATAAACAGAATTCAAAATTTAGATACCTTAATATGGAGTTTACTCATATCTGAAGTGTACTTGTGTACTTTTTTCCTTTTTTTTTTTCTTTCAGAATTGCTTCACATATTTTCCTTCAAGATGTTCATGAGATGAGGAGAGCTTAACTCTTGGTAGAAGTACAGGGTAGCAGACTGTAGTTTGTATGTTTTTAGTAACCATAACGCTTTCCAAGCAACCATTCTAGAGTTTGATTAGCCAATTTTCAAGTACATTGGACTGAAGTTGTTGATCTATATTCAGAATTACCTCTGAGATAAATATTCAAATCCTAGTGAAATAAAAATATCTGGTGACCTTTGTTTGGGGGCATTACTCTTGGGGGTGTAAATTGTCTTCCTTTGGTGTTTTTTACTATGTTTAGCACATGTAGGTTTGTACCACACGCAACTTCATGGTTGGGGCCTTTGGGTGTTACCACGGGACAAATAATAAAAAAGCCTATACCACAAAGCAGTGGGGAAGAGTTAGATACTTCAACACTTTTCCAGTAACCTGTTAATTAAAAGAGCTAATTTGCAGCTAAGCAATAAAAAGATTTCCTAACATCAAAGAGAGCAGAAGTCTTTAATCTTAGACTGAGATTGAAGAGTGCAAAAGGAAAGTGTAGCTATTCAAGTGCATATATGAACTACAAAGTAAAAATAATCATAAGGAGAGATTAATTAATTATGTTAACAATAAGAAAAATTCAAGCCTTTGCTGCTAGCAAAATAAGATTTTAAATGACAATGCCACATACCATTGATCAGACACATCTGTTAAAATCAAAAAATCTTTCATTTTTGTGCCTTACTAATTCACTTCCCTTAATATTTCATTTTTTTCTTCAACCTGTTTATATTTCTAAATATAGCCATTCTTGTCTTGTCGAAGTCTGACATTGTTGCATCATTTCTTTTATTCAGTCCATAGTGTGGATGTTATCATTCTAATATAAATAAACTTTCCATCAACAAAACTTCATTCTTCTGTACTGAAACTGACAATCCCAATGTATTCATTTCTATTATATTCATATTCAAGATTATTTAACTTCCTTATAGAGATGTCTAAACTGCATTTTTGCAAGTACAAGCTAGGTAATCTCCTAATTTAGGTTCTGCATCTCACCCTGCTAGGACTCCCAAAATTAAGATTAATCTTTTTCTCTTTGCAAACAAATTTTTTTATATGAATTTTCCACTGTTAATATGAGTTTCAGCACAATCAAATGTTTGGCATATGCAGGAAAGTATTTTATGCTTAGTAGGCTGAAGCCTTACTGATGTTTTTAGAAGTACAGAATTCTTTAAAAGATTACCTAACTCAAGAAACAACAGTATTATTCTATGTACCAAAAATACTTTTGTCAGTTTATTCATTGGTATGATGTGGAGGGAAAAGAGAGGGAGGTTTAGGTTGGAGATTAGGAGAAATTTCTTCTTGGAATGGGTGGTTGGGCATTGGAACGGGTTTCCCAGGGAGGTGGTGGAGTCACCATCCCTGCGGGTGTTTATAGAAAGGTTGGATGTGGTACTTAGGGACATGATTTAGTGGGTAATAGGTGGTGAGGGGACAGTTGGACTATATGATCCTTGAGGTCTCTTCCAACCTTAATGATTCTATGAAAAAAAAAATAATTAGTCTTTTATACCTAAAGCTAGTCTGTATATGTAAATTCATCAGTACCACAGCTTAATTTATACTGAAAGACAAAATAGTCCTTTTTTGTTTTCAGGATACATTCCTATTTTTTGTCTTTCACAAAGAGTTAATAACAGATTCTCCTATAATGGAAATATAAGTGAAGATTTTTCTTCACTGCAGTGTCTGTAAACTTCTGTGATTGGCTTTACTGTTGGAAGAGTATTTTCTTTCTCATTTAAAAACTTGTGTATTTTTCAGAAGTTATCATAGAATCATAGAATGGTTTGTGTTGGAAGGGACCACAAGGATCATCTAGTTCCAAACCCCTTGCCATGGGCAGGGACATCCTCCACTAGAGCAGGTTGCCCAAAGCCCCATCCAACCTGGCCTTGAACACTTCCAGGGATGGGGCATCCACAGTTTCTCTGGGAAACCCGTTCCACTGCCTCACCACCCACACAGTGAAGAATTTCTTTCTAATGTCCAATCTAAATCTCCCCTCTTTTAGTTTATACCCGTTACCTCTTGTCCTGTCACTGCACTCCCTAATAAACAGTCCCTTGACAGCTTTCGTGTAGGTCCCCTTTAGGTACTGGAAGGCCGTGATGAGGTCTCCCCAGAGCCTTCTCCTCTCCAGGCTGAAGAAGCCCAACTCCCTCAGCCTGTTCTCATAGGAGAGATGCTCCAGCCCTCTGATCATCTTTGTGGCCCTCCTCTGGACTTGCTCCAGCAGCTCCATGTCTTTCCTGTACTGGGGACCTCAGAGCTGGACGCAGTACTCCAGGTGGGGTCTCACAAGAGCAGAGCAGAGGGGCAGAATCACCTCCCTCGACCTGCTGGCCACACTGGTTTTGATGCAGCCTGTCTAACACTTATTAGATGTGTCCAGTATCACAATGCATAAAATCTGTGGACAACAATTAAATTGGTATTTTTGAGGATATGATAATATGGTAATAATGCCTTGTAGAAAGCTAGTGAAAATAACTTGTTAGATACAAAAAGTGCAATCATATTGCACTATTTTAAGCTATCCTATGAGAAAAAAAAAAGAAGTGGCAGACAGAGATTGGCATTTTGAAAACTATTGATGTGGCTACATACTGCACAACAAAACATTATACTGTCATAAGAGAAAAAATAATATTGTGCTACTTACTTTACAAGGAAAATACACTGATTAGAACAGGTTGATTATAGTTTCTGTGCTAGGTGAACAGAGCAAGGAAAAAAATGTGTGGAATGGAATGAAAAAATTCAGACTGAGTCTTAGAAATATAAATAGCTAAAAGTAATTAAAATTTAGATTCGCAAACCAGAAATGTAAGTTCAAACCTACTAAAATTATTCTTTTCTGAAAAGGACTGGGTTTCAGGTTTTATTGTTCAGTAGTGCATGTTTTCTCTCAAGGTTTATTAAGTGAAGAGAAGAATGCAACAAGACCTAAAAAACTTCTCCAGAACTGTAATCTATATATATAGAATCTTGAAAATAGGTGCCCATCTCTGGGAGTGGCATTCTAGGTGTGGGATCCTCTACAACCAGATTAGTGAGGTAAGGATTGAATAAGTGGACAACAAGGTGGGTGGGAAATTGTTCTGTCTCAAAGGATTATGATGAACAGCATGAATTTCTGCTGATAGCTGGTTAGGTGTGACATGCCTCAGTGGTCAAAGCCAGTGCCAATACTCTTTAACTTCTTAGTTAGTGGCCTAGACAAATTGGGAGGAGAGTTTAATATGCTGGAGGGTAGATTTGCTGTTCAGCAACCTTAACAAGCTGCAAACATAGGCCAAGAAATCTGATGAAGTTCACACAATCACAGAATCACAGATTGGTAGGGGTTGGAAGGGACCTCTAGAGATCATCAAGTCCAACACCCCTGCCAAAGCAGGTGCCCTACACTAGGCTGCACAGGTAGGCATCCAGACAGGTCTTGAATATCTCCAAGGGAGACGACTCCACAACCTCTCTGGGCAGCCTGTGTCAGTGCTTTGTCACACTCATCGTGAAGTTCTTCCTCATATTTGAGTTGAACTTCCTGTGTTCTAGTTTTTGGCCATTGCCCCTTGTTCTCTCACTACCCACCACCAAAAAGAGTTTGACCTCATCCAATTGCCTCCCACAGTTTAGATATTTACGAACACTGATCAGATCCCCTCTCAGCCTTCTGTTCTCCAAGCTGAGGAGACCCAGGTTTCTCAGCCTCTCCTCATAGGGGAAGATGTTCCAGCCCTTTTATCATCTTTTTTGCCCTTTGCTGGACTCTTTCCAGGAGATCCCTGTCTTTCTTGAGATGGGATGCCCAGAACAGGACACAGTACTCCAGATGGCGTCTCACCAGGGCAGAGCAGAGGGGGAGGATCACCTCCCTCGACCTGCTGGCCACACTTTTTTTAATGCATTTCAGGATGCCATTGGCCTTCTTGGCCACAAGGGCACACTGCTGGCTCATGGTCAACCTGTTATCCACCAGGATCCCTAGGCCTTTCAAAAAAACCAACAGGTTCAACAAAATCAAAACCAAAGTTCGTCACCTGTGACAGAATAATCTGATGCAGCAAAACAGACTGGGGGCTTACTGGTTAAAAAACAGGTTTGCAGAAAAAAGGTGTGAGTATTCTGGTAGAAAGAAGATATTCTTGGAGCAAAGAAAGGAAGTATGTGCAAAAGTGAAAGCAGCAAGTCAGGAGAAGTGATTACTTCCTTCTGTTCCTAACTTGTGAGACCATATCCAGAGTACTGTGACCAATTTTGGGCTCTCCAGTACGTGAAAGGTACTGACTTAACTGGAGCAAGTGAAGCAGAGGGCCAACAGGATCAGTAGGGGTCTGGAGCACATAACAAAAGAGAAGAGATTGAAAGGACAAGTGTTGTTCACCCTTGAGAATAAAAGGCTCAGAAATGACCAAACTGCTATCTACAGAGACCAAGTTATATGGTTTATTGAGGTCTGGTTCTCAGAGACCAGATGGGACGAAAGACAGCAGACAGAATTTGGAAGACAGTAAATTCTGATTAGACAAAAAGGGGCCATGGGGGGAGCACCTTTGGCATAATCAAGCACTGGAACAGATTGACTACGGAGGTTGAGATGTCTTGATCTTTGCAGATGTTCTGAACTCAACTGGAGAAGATCCCAAGCAACATTCTCTAACTAAACCTTCTCCGAGTGGGAAGTTGGGACTAGTTGATCTCCTAGATCTCCTGAGGTCTTTTCAAAACAAATATTTTATGATCAAGTGAAGTTTTCTAGAGTGATATGAGAACTCCCAAGTTATCCCACAACTACAGAAAAACAACTCAGGCACCAGTACAGGTTAGTGGTTGACCTGCTGGGAAGTAGCTCTGCCAAGAATGACCTGGGAGTCCTGGTGGATGACAAGCGCTTCATGAGCCAGCAGTGTGCCCTCGTGGCCAAGAAGGCCAAGGGTATCCTGGGATGCATTAAAAAAAGCATGGCCAGCAGGTTGAGGGAGGAGGTTATCCTCCCCCTCTGCTCTGCCCTGGTCTGCATCTGGAATATTGTGTCCAGTTCTGGGCATCCTAGTAAAAGAAAGACAGGGATGACTGTCTTAAGAAAGACTACTGGAGAGAGTGCAGCAGAGGGCTACCAAGATTATTTGGGGACTGGAGCATCTCTTGTGTGAGGAAAGGCTGAGAGAGCTGGGTCTGTTGAGCCTGGAGAAGAGAAGACTGAGAGGGGATCTGACCAGTATTTATAAATATTGAAAGGGTGGTTGTCTAGAGGATGGGGCCAAACCCTTCTCAGTGGTGTCCAGTGACAGGACAAGGGGAAATGGGCACAAACTGGAACATAGGAAGTTTCATTTCAATGTGAGGAAAAACTTCTTTACTCTGAGAGTGACAGGGCACTGGCACAGGCTGCCCAGAGAGGCTGTGGAGTCTCCTTCTCTGGAGATATTCAAAACCCACCTGGACACGATCCTGTGCAACATGCTCTAGGCTATCCTGCTCTGGTAGGGGGGGTTGGACTAGATATCTAGAGGTCCCTTCCAACATCTAATAACTTGTGAATCTGTGAATCTGTGAATCCAAGGCATCCACACACAGTCAGCAGATATGGTAAGCAACTTGGATGAAACCCAAATCTTTCTGCAGTGCTAGCTGGATGCCAACCAGGGTGCAAAAAATAAAAAACTGAACAAGCTGTCTTCAGCTTTAGAAGTCAGAATGTAGATGAAGTGAGTGGTCTACTCACAGTAACAAATGCGGAAGAGTGGTGTTGGATTTCTTTTGAACAACAAATGGATATTCCCTGAACAAAATTTTTTTTTTTTTCAAAATAATTTATGGAGACTGTAAACATATAAATAATTAAATAATTCTGTTGTGTCCATTAAAAAAAAGCTTTCAAAAGCTCTAATTTTTAGGTTTCAGTAAAAACTTCTGAGGCTGGCAACTGTATGTGGACAAACTGTAAAACTGTAGTGAGATTCAGTTATGTTTATCAGTGACGAGATAATAATTATGACATGGGCAATAACATAACTTCTTAGCCCAATATTATGCTTTCTGCTTTAGGTGACAGCATGTATCCTTTAAAGAACAGAATGATGACACAGATTCATTCTTTTCACTATTCCACAGAGAAAAATTGTAATGATTTTTTAAGAACTCAATCACTGAAAGTATGTGGAACATCTTGCTAATGTGTTCTAGATACAATGATGAACTGACACAACTATATAACATTTCTAAACCATGTAAGCTATTCTCAGCAGGTTGTGTGTTCCAGTATTGCCATCCATCAAATTAGTCTATCTTTACTGAAAGCAGCAGAAAGTAAAATGTGAAAGCCAGATGATCAAGTCTCTGTTTTGGAGGAAAGACGTGCTAAATGACATAGAACTGCACTTAAGAGAAGCCAGAAAAACAAAGGCAGTAAAAAGTAAACAGATTTTTTTAAAGGATGAATAAAGAAGTAAAATGCACCTACAATGCTTCTTGGGTTTTGTTAAGTGATATGTTTATTGTGCACTAATCTGCTTAACACCTCATTAAAGAATAATTCCTGGGTTTATTTCTGTTCTTCGTGTAGGATTCAGCACCTGTTACACATTTCCATGAATCAACTTCAGTATATCTGGAATTTTTAAATGCGGTCGTATCACCTCTGTTAAGCACAAGAGGTAGTACTTCCACCTCAGTCATGCTTTCTATAGAAATCCTCATGTTACTCATGTCTCAGGTAAATATAATTACTCCAAGAAACCACTAAGCTGTGACAATAAAACATACCTAAAGTAGATGTTAAGCAGAACATTAATGATTAGTTTACTGTCTATTAGTTGACAAAAATCCTCTCATAATCTGAAGACAAATCAATGCCATAGACTATGGATTTACCTTACATACATCTGCCTGGAGACCAGACCCTCATACTTGATATATTCCTTTCACTTACAGGTAACTCTTTACCAGAAAGATAATCAGTACTTGGAAAGAATTTAAAATAAGGTGTTTGAAGAATTGACATATGAGCAAGTCTTAAGTAAATGAAGTATATATAATGCTTGGCTGAAAGATTAAAAAGAAAATATACAGTATTGGTACTGAAGAGTGAGAAGGTGCAAACCAGGTGCAAAGAAAATAAATTGAAGAAAGAGCTGATAAAGAGTTCCCATACTGAGATATAATATGGCTTTGTGAGGGATTTAGTAGAAATTTCAGTGCCTTGCACACTGTAAATAATATCACTGAAAAGACAAAAAAAAACCCCAACAATAAAACCACTCTTGTAATGCATACTGCTTTGGCAGGGAGAAAGACCAATAAGCTGAGTATTTCATTTGCTTTTACTGTGTCTACAAACATGGAGAGTTCAGAAAATATTGCAGTTACAGCTGTAACAGTTCACTAGCATGGTTTCTAATATCAAGAGAGCAGTAATTCAGGTCACCAGCAACTAGGGTTATACCCTAGGCCTTTATCCACTGTAGGTACAGCAGTAAATTGTAACCACCAAAGAATAAGTGGAGATTTACGCAAATACATGAAAACATTCTTTTTTTTTTTTTTCTTTCCAGAAAATACTAGTTCCAGCCTCTTTAATGAAAAGGGTAGATAAATGTCAAACTAACTTTGAAACTTTGAATTTTATGACATTTTTCCATCTGAAAAATTCAGTCTCTGTCTGTAAGCACTTTTTTCCAGCTGTAGTCCCGCTTTCATTCCTATTTCAAATAGCCCTAGCACCAGATTCAACAGTACTTCTACTTTTCAAAATATTTTATTATACAAATGCCTATTTCATGGTTCTGCTTATCACCTACAGCAGTCTGGGAAGATTTTTCTCTGCCCCTCATATAAATTTTATGGTTTTTTTTTCACTTTCCTACCAAACACTAGACATTGATCACAGAAAAAGATAGTGTGCATAGCAGAATGTATAGGTTTTTTCACTTGATGTTAAATACTTGAATTTTCCTTATTGATGTCTTGCTCAAGTACTCAGTGTTTGACTGATCACCAGATTTTGGCACAGGAAGAAATTCTCGACACATTAACTTTTGAGAAACTGCTTGGGATTTTTTTGCCTTCCCTTTTGGCATGAAGATCATCAAATTTCATACTGTTGAGAGTAGAATACTTGCAGCACCTTTGATGTTTCTTGCTCCCTTTTCACAGAACTTCACAGCTGTGACTTTTGGTCTTTCTTTAAGTATATATAAAGATTTCCTTAGCTTGTAGAACTGGAAAGTGCTTTGTGAGCTGTAGTAGAATTTACAATAGATACCTTACTTACAGGATGAAATTCGGAGTGCTTGGGTGTATGTGATTGCAAGGGTCTAAACTCAATGATAAGCTGACACTCTATTCTATATGTTTCAAAGCATTTCCTGTTGAAATATTTCTCCTTCACTTTCAGTGTAACAGTTCTTTAATTTTTTACAAAAAAACACCCTCTTTGTTTAAAGTTCTCCAATTTTTTTTTTATTTTTTTTATTTCTTACTGTCACAGATTCTTCCTACTGCATCCCCTCCACTTCAATTTCCCTCATCTACTTATCCTCGTCTATCCACAACTCTCTGATTCCATTTATTTAATCTGTGCTTCCAATTAAAAAAAAAAGTAAATGCATATAAGCCTGTCATTGGGTCATGGTTTCTATTCTCAAATAATATTTGAGAATCTGGCTTTGTCTAATCTCTATAAATATTCTTTCTTTTTCATCTTCATATACATATGTTGCTAGTTTTCTTCCCTGTTTCTGCTTCAGTTTATTACGCTATCTCTGTGTCGTTGCCTATTTGAATAGTTCTTCTTTAAGACCAAGTTCCTTGGGCAAGACAGTACAACACTACAAGTTTGTCTTAGCTTATTTATCAAAACCAGTTGAGCTGAAACCATATTCCCAACATGGGCCAGAGGTGGGCCAGAGGGAAAAGTAATTTTAAAAAGTGCCTCAGGAAATCGTGCTGATTAGAAAGCCACGTTGAGCTACCAAGTAACACAAGGCAAAAAGACATATTTTACCTTAGAACACCTGTTAGAGGAGAGCCAAATCCAGCTGCCCAACAGAGGTAAGGTTGACACAGCTCTGTGTTCCCAGGACCAACCAGTAATGAACCCAAGCATGTATTCCCAATAGGCACACAAACATTCAATATATGTGCGTATATAAACATATCTGACCACACAGATCACAGACAAACACACAGAGCATTCACATGAACACAGTACCAAGGACCTCATCTTGCTCTCCATCCTCTCAGGCAGAGCAGGATGAAGGTCCATTAGCACAAAATTTATCCATATGTGTAATATGAACAACAACAGCAGCTTGGCTCAGATGCTGTCTCTTTACCTGCCCCTGGATCCTTGTCTCTCCCTGTCTCTCCCTTCTGTCACCTGGACATAAGAGCCCCCAAGACCATAGCCCCGCTCCAGACTCCCTTTGTTAAAACACTGTCCTGTTTTTGGCTGGAATAGAGTTAATTTTCTTCCTAGTAGCTGGTATAGTGCTGGGTTTTGGATTTAGTATGAGCATAATGTTGGTAACACACTGACATTTTCAGTTATTGCCAAGTAATGCTTGTACTAAGTCAAGGACTTTTCAGCTCCCCATGTTCTGCCAGTGAGGAGCCGGAAGGGAACACAGCCAGGACAGCTGATCCAAACTAGCCAAAGGGATATTCCATATCATATGATGTCATGCTCATTATACAAAGTGGGGGAGTTGGCCAGGGGGTGGTGATCACTGCTCAGGAGTGGGCTGGACATTGATGAGCAGGAGGTGAGCAATTGCATTGTGCATCATTTGTTTTGCATGTTCTTTTAACGTTATGATTATACTATTATTGTTGTTGTTATTTTCTCTCCCTTTGCTGTTATATTAAACTGTAATCTCGACCCATGGTTTTTACTTTTTTTCCTGATTCTCTTACCCATCCCAGTGGGGTGGGGAGTAGGGAAAAGCTGTGTGCTGTTTGGCTGCCTGCCAGGGTTAAATTGCAATGTATGTGCGTGCACACTTACATACACATACAAACATTGACACACCACAGATTCCCCAGGAGCTGGCCTTGAACAAATGGCCCATTCAGCAGGGGGTCCTGGATCTTTGTTCTCCCCAGGTGCCTCATCCCTGGTCACAAACACACAGAGACCTCACAGTCCCTCTAGCAGCTGGCCTTGGGCCCCTCTGATAGCCAGCTCCTTCTGCGGTCCTGCTCATAGAGACACACCTCTCCAGTTCTCAGGCCACTTCATCTACGTGCCAGGTAGTCCAGCTTCGTCTTTGCTAGTGATCACATAATTAGTAGAGCTTTAACCATCTATTTCTTCCAGATTTTTTAAGGCTCTGAGAAACTCCATCATAGAGGCATAATGAATGACATTTTTTAACATTAGAGTCCTCTGCCCTTTAAGCTTATCAGATGTGTTTCTGTAATCTCCCACATCAGATAGAATTTCCATTTATCTTTCTCTCTTTTTTTTTTGGAAAATGTTTCAGAAAGAGGTAGGACATAAAAAGCAGGTGTGGGAATCTTTAGATCTAAGGAAAAAAACAAAGACCAAAGATTTAGATATGCACATCAAAAACTAATCTGACATTCACCAAATAAAAAACAGTATATGAAAACAAAACCTCACATCATAATACATATTTCTTCTCCTTTCCCTACTTCTTTTGTTTGCTTCTTTATTAACATGAAACCCAGAAAAACTGTTAGTTGTCTTAGTCCACCAAAGCTGTGTCCAGATTACAGTACTTCATATACTAAGAATAATATCTAAACAACCTTTTATGTTGTGATAATGAGCTTCAAACTGCATAAAGTTNTCCCCCTTTTCCGATGAGGGGGACTGAGCGAGCGTTTATGTGGTGCCCAGCCAACGGCTGGAGTAAAACCACGACAGATACATAAGAATAGTATTTTAAACACTACCCTTTGAATGCCTTAAGACTTAAGTAGCCTGATAGGAAATATCATAAAGAAGGAATTCTGGAAAGTAAGAGGTGCTCTTCAGCCTTTGCAAAATACCTTCGTAGTTAGAGCAAAGTAGAAGATAGTTTCCCTGCTAACCTGGAGAAATGCATAGCTGCAGATTCCACTTTTCAGGCACTTTTCCTCATGTCACAGGGAAATAAGGACTTCTTCAATACTCTAAAGAGAAGGCCAAAGAGAAGCAAAGAGAATGCAGGAGAGAATGAATACAAGCTCTAGGGCTTCCAGAAGGAAGCACCTTATCTCATTCCTAGTCCTATCCTATCATTAGGCTTATTTACTTTGTGTTAAATACCCATTGACTAAAATGCAGGAATGTACGCTAACCTCAGCTTCAGAGTGTACCAGTCAAATATTCTAACCTTTACACACACTTTGTGTTAGGTTCTGGCTTCTTTAGCTTCTTGGACCAAAATTCTTGACTTAAAAACATAGTCATGAAGACTATTCTATGTTTCAGTCTTTCATTTTTTCCAAGAAGATGTTGACACCTATATTATAACAAAACCATGCATGATTATTTAATCAAGGAAGGTAGAGATGGGGTTTTATTTAAAAAAAGAAAAAGAAAAACAACAAAACCACCAACAAACAAAACCAAAACAAACAAAAAACCCCACAAACAACAACGAAAAAATAAAACCAAAGCAAAAAACCCATCCTTTTTTGCATTCCTAGTTAAGACAATTAGCACTATGCAATGATTGCAACTGTAGGAATAAATAAATATGTAACAAATGTGTTTCATAATTTTAAACAGCTTTTGAAAACTTTGTGTTCATCTCATGGTTGCTGAGTGCAACCAATAAAGCAGAAAAAATAACAGTAAAAACAGAGAGATCTTACCCTACTGGAAAAAAGAAAAAAAAAAAGAAAAAAAAAAAGGTCCAATAAAGTAATTTAGCAATATTCTTTTAAAAATATAACATTTTTACTTGTAAAGGGAATAAGGTGTAATATGTCCCTTACCTCTAAATCTTTTGATAACATTTTAATAAATACTAAAATAAAAAATAAGAGTCTTTCCAAATTTCTAAGGACAACTTCTATGGCTCTTTAGTATTTTAGACCCTAAAAATTAAAACATGTTTTACAGGTAGTTTCTTGTCTATAGCAAGAACAAGATAAAACCAGAACATTTCAATTTATTACTAGGCTTCCTTATTTAAAATTAACCTAATGTCACCTTGATCTGTATAGCAAGGCATTCAGACAGAAGTAACTTATACAAGTGAAAATGGGTCTTTTTAGGTAAATGAAAATTCATAGCAGAAATTCTTTGACCTAAACAGAGCTGAAAATCTCATAAAAATTAGTACACTCAAAAAGCTTTTTGAATCTGCTAATTATTTTTTTTTTTGCCATAGAACTGCCATATGGAACTTTCATTTAGTATAAAGAAAATGCTGAGTTTAACTTAATGCAATATCTCTAACTATATTCCTCTTACACATATTGAAGTTTAAGCCAAGCTTCTAGTTAAATTTAACAATGAACTGAATGTCAGTAATGAAGTTTTATATGTATGGAGAAGTAAAAAATGAGGAAGAAACGGGATGAATGAAGTACATAAGCAGTGGAAAAAAGGGGGGAGATATATACATGATTGTTTTAATCTCAGCTCAAGCCCCACATTTTCCATTTTCTCAAGATAAAAATTATATACACATGTATTTTATACCACCAAGGGAATACCCTTTAAATTTAGCTGGAATTCTGTTAAATATTTAAGATGACATGCATTCTATTCATTACACTGCACTGAGTTAAAGTTGACGTGAGGGAAAAGTTAGAACTCTGTTGCTACTCTGGATTTACACTTCTGTAACTGAGAAAAGATTTTTGGCCTACAGACTTTCAGTATGCTTCAGTCAGCCACATCACATAGCTTCTGTAAGTTCTTTTAAACAGAATAAGTTCAATGCTCCCTAAAAATATTTTTATACATATATATATATATATATACAAATATGCTCAGAGGTTCTGTATATGGATTAACAATGGCTACTCAGAAAAAGGACCGTTCTGTTTCTCTTTCACTGGTTTGGGATTCCAATCATTGATTTGTTAATGGGCTCATTAACAGGGTGATTAATGGATTACTAGAAGACTGCATCTTTATTTCTTTTTCTGTTGTTAATTAAGGATTCTTTTTCTGATAGTAATAATAATAATTAAAAATAAAACATTTAAATTGGAAAGAATTTGGAGAAAAACCTGAAAATATGGAAATTATATGCAGAAAAAGGACATTATTTCCTTTCAGCCTAATCATAAATCAACTAGGAGCTGCAATTTAGTAGGGGTTTTATAAAATGAAGAAGTATTTTCTGTGGAAGAAGGAACATCTGAAAAAAAAAAAAAGAGGCAAAATAATGAAAAATCTGAATGCATATTTTCAAATAGTTTGCTTTATAAAGAAAATACAAAACCAGAGTTAGGAAGGGTGTTTCACTAATACTACAAAAATTGAAGTACAGTTTATAAATTTTCAGGCAATTAAAAGTAGCACAATTGGCAAAACATCCTATAAATCTGACCTGAGTTGTAGGGCTGAAGAATGTTTTTTTATAAAGATTACAGCCTTTTGTGACAAGTCAGTGTGCATTTATGTGTGTTAAAATGTGGATAAAAGGTACAGAAATATGCTCTAGCAGCATGAATTCCTTTATCCTGCTAGAATAAGGCCGAAAGAGAACAGAATATCTTTTCGTTCACAATAGATATTACACTAATTCTAGAAAAGTGAGTTGCATTTTTCATTTTTTTAAATTGAATTCATAGAGGCTTTTATATCTGCAACCATAAATTTCAATGTGATATTTTTGTTTTTCATGTCTCTTTTTACCACTTAATTTGGTGAACCAGATTTAATTGAATAATACTATTATTTAATCTGGAATTACATGTAACTGATAAGGCTTGTCATCTTGGTTTTCATTATATGAGCATCCAAAAAAGCAAACAAGAAATTATAAATGGATATTTTTGAAGATAACTGGTTTATCAGTTTATTTCTCAATGCTGACACTATTTAATCAAGTACAGTATAGTAATAACAACAACAGCAACAGTAAACAATGATGGAAAATAAATAGTATGGAAAACTTACAGGAGAAGACTTTACCAACAAGGTACAGATATAAGTAGCAGATTGTGTCATAAATGAACAGTCTGATTTGTAGGTTTTTCTAGAACCAGTAAAACTTGTCATATTGGTCATTGCCTGTAGTTTCCCTGTTTACTTATCTGCTGGCAACATTGCTTCACAGTAACAATAGTGTTCTGCAGCAAACTTAGGGTTTGGGGGGTGGGTTTGGTTGTGGTGTTTTGGTTTTTTTTCAAAATAAGGGTGTTAAAGCATTCAAAATAAAGACATATAAACATAAACTTCTACATGAAAGTGTCTACATACAAATTAGGTGTGAGATTTCTAACGTTTCTGTCATTTTACATACCGTGGCATTCAGATGTCTTTTCAGATTCATACAGGGTCTAAAGCTTGTAAATGCAATCTAGCCTACAGTAAAGATAATTCCAGTAAAAGGAGAGCTATATTTACAGTATGGAAGGCATTTGAAGGAGCTAATCCATGCTTATTTCACCACCCTCACAATAAAGAATTTCTTCTTAACATCTAATCTAAATCTCCCATCTTTCAGTTTAAACCCATTCCCCCTTGTCCTGTCACTACACCCCTCTGATGCCCCTCTCCAGCTTTCCTGTAGGCCCCCTCCAGTAACTGGAAGGCCGCAATTAGGTCTCCCCAGAGTCTTCTCTTCTCCAGGCTGAACAAGCCCAACTCTCCCAGCCTGTCCTCATAGCAGAGGTGCTCCAGCTCTCTGATCAACTTTGTGGAGTAGAGGAGGAGAATCCCCTCCCTCGACCTGCTGGCCACACTGTTTTTGATGCAGCCCGGGACACGGTTGGCTTTCTGGGCTGCCAGCACACACTGCCGGCTCATGTTGAGCTTTTCATCAACCAGCACCTCCAAGTCCTTCTCCTTAGGGCTGCTGCTCAGTCAATTCTCCACCTAGCCTGTAGTTGTGCTTGAGATTGTGCTGATCCAGGTGCAGGACCTTGCATTTAGCCTTGCTGAACTTCATGCGGTTTGCACGGGCCCACCTCTCTAGCCTGTCCAGGTCCCTCTGGATGGCATTCCTTCCCTCCAGCGTGTTGACCGCACCACATAGCTTGGTGTCATTGGCAAACTTGCTGAGGGTGCACTTGATCCCACTGTCCATGTCACTGACAAAGATGTTAAACAGTGCCGGCCCCAGTACCGACCCCCGAGGAACGCCACTTGTCACTGATCTCCACTTGGACATTGAGATGTTGACCACAACTCTTTGAGTGCAGCCATTCAGCCAGTTCCTTATCCACTGAGTTGTCTATCCGTCAAATTCATACCTCTCCAATTTAGAGACAAAGATGTCATGCGGGACAGTGTCAAATGCCTTGCACAAATCCAGGTAGATGACATCTTTTGCTTTTCCCTTGCCCACCAACTCTGTGACCTCACCATAGAAGGCCACCAAATTTGTCAGGCACAATTTTCCCTTAGTGAAGCCATGTTGGTTGTCACCAATCACCTTATTTGCCATGTGCCTAAGCATAGTTCCCGGAAGGATCTGCTTAATAATCTTACCCGGTACAGAGGTGAGACTAACTGGCCTGTAATTCCCCAGGCCTTCCTTTTCTCCCTTATAAAAATGGGGTTTATAACTTTTCCAGTTATTGGGAACCTCACCAGACTGCAACAACTTCTCAAATGTGATGGAGAGTGGCTTGGCCACTTCCTCTGCCAGTTCCCT
>VWZZ01003593.1:147220-161362 GCA_013399095.1 Psophia crepitans | reverse complement strand
GGCTGCAAGTTGTGCCAGGGGAGGTTTAGGTTGGAGATTAGGAGAAATTTCTTCTCGGAAAGGGTGGTTGGGCATTGGAACAAGTTGCCCAGGATGGTGGTGGAGTCACCATGCCTGGGGGTGCTTAAAGAAAGGTTGGATGTGATACTTAGGGACATAATTTAGTGGGTAATAGGTGGTAGGGGGACGGGTGGACTAGATGATCCTTGAGGTTTATTCCAACCTTAATGATTCTATGATTCTATGATTCTCCTACAGTCGGTGTTTCTTCATTCCCCTAGTCCCTGTATTTTCCTTCTTTGGCCCATATCCTAGTTACCCATATCCTGGGTAACCAGGTCACCTGTTTGATTTCAGAGGGGACCTACATTTTCCCTAATCTTCCCTTTATCACTGACATATTTATAGAAACTTTTCTTGTTGTCTTTAACATCCCTGGCCAGATTCAATTCTATCAGGGCTTTGGCTTTCCTAACCTCATCCCTAGCTGCTTGGAGAATTTCCCTGAATGCCACCTAGCATACTGCAATATAGACTGATACTAAATGTATAAATTTGGGAGGTCTTGGAAAAACAGTATTGCCACAGAAGTTAGAAATTTGTGAACATAATCACAGCATAAGGTATTGAAGCATTGGAGGAAGAACCAATAGCCGTAAATCTGTAATGTAATTTGGTAAGGTTTGATAGTCCATTTAATACTGTTGCATGCAGTATAATGAAGTTAGTGATGTTGTGTTTATTTCCTCAATTTCTATATGGCTTTTTAAATGATGACTTGTAGACTTGTATGCTATCCTTAATAAGATTAATCTAAATTCCTATCAAATCTTATTATTAATTCATATCATGGAATATTTCCTTGGAATTATGAAACAATTCCTCAAGCTTAGCAAATAAAAAAAATATCCAATAGCTGATATAAAAAGTAGTAACACTTTAGAAAAAAAATATATTTAGGTGGTTTGCTATGTACTGAGAAGTTCCAAAATATCTCATTCTCATAAGAATTCCTTCATTATAATTCTGAAGCAATATGTATTTTCAGAAGATACCTTTTTGTACATTCTATGTTGATGCATAAATGTATAAAATCTCTACAAATAAATGTTCTCATTCTGATGCAATCTCATCTGAAATTCTTTGAGATGACACAGCAGCACTGGTTTGAACCCACAGAAATGGCAAACAGCTTCCAGCAAGTGCAAAGCAGTAAGCTGATTATTATAATCATGTCTTAGAGTTTCAGGACAAGCTATGCAGTCTGTGTGTTCTGATACGATGTCCTTTGAAGCACTAGCTATTTAGACTGGCCCATCAAAATAACATGTGAACCACTATGACTGTCCATCACATCGCATTATTAACCATTGTGTTCTATTGGTGTTGTTCAATCACATCAAATTATTGTTGCATTACACCATGATGATATTAAGGATTTTAACATTCTGCTAATAAAGCAAAGCATTTAAATAATAAAATATTGCAAAGAAATTATTTCTGAACTTACCATAAGAACTAGTACTGGAAAAAAATCCGCCATCCCCTCCCCCCCCTTTTTTTTTCACTACCTACTTTGTACATGCAAAAGGATTTGTTCTTCTGGGATTTGACTGTTTTTTAAAAAAATTACAAGAAGTAAACAGTGACCACCTGTATTGTCATAGATAAAGGAAAACTTATTGAGTCACCTAGCAGCAGAACTGGTTCCCTCCATCTGAAACGGATAGGACAGTTGCAGTGAAAGATGTTATTTCTGTATGAATCAATGAGATATACTTTGAGAAAATTCCATTGCAAAGATAAAAACTGAAACATCAGGAAAAAACAACAACAGAAAAGCAACATAGCAGATGTAATAGTCAAGGAACGATGTTTCCATGGAAATATACAGATGATGCAAGAAATATTATCACCCCCTTAAAAAAAAAAAAGAGAGTAAAGAGAAACAATGTTAAGAACTGTTACAGGAAATTGAAACAGAATCAACATTCAGCTCTATTACTTTTAAAAAATAATTTAAGGAAAAACTATAGAAATAAAAAAGACATTTTTAATAAATATTTGATCATCTTACAAATACAATATGAATATAATAGAGAATTGTATTTCCTAGCATGGGGGTTTTTTTGGTTTTTATAAAGCCTATAGAAAAACAATAGCACTCCATTAAATTGGACAGTTTTTCTAGAGTAATTTCTTCAGAACTGCAATAAGTATCAATAAATCCTCTTGGATTCTATGAAAGTCTGTGCATTTTTTTCATTAAAGTTTTGTATGTGGATATGCTAAAGAGTTTTCAGCATCATTGAAATACTATGTGTTGACTATGTTGACTCACGGATTAGACTCAGCAGCAGAACTCACACAAAATACATAGAGAACTTAGATATAAGGCAAAGTTAAATTTGATCCAAATCAATTGAAATTTGACCCACACCGGATTTTCGACATACATTTTGTCTTTCTGTGCAAGTGCCACTTGCAGGCAGGTGACAGAAATGTAGTGCACTTGTCATACAGATCATTTGTTCACTACATTGCCCCTCGCAAACATGAAGAATTTAATTCAAAGCACTGCAACCTTCACAGAAACAGCAAAGAAACATAGTTTTCCATGCTTCTCCTTACACATGCCTTGCTCACACAATTTCACGTTGTTATTTTAAAAAGGTTATGATGACCCTTTAGTACACTTGAAACAAAAAGCAAAGAACAACAAAAACTTGTTTCCCTTTGGTTAAATGGAAAGTTTCTGATCAATTTCAGATTCGCTTGAAAAAGAGATTATGAATTAGATTCATGATCAGTTTTAGTCTTCGAAATCAAACAAGCTTCTATATAAGACACAAAATTGTTTGTATGATATAATGGACTGAGAAAAAAAAAAAAAAACACAACAAAAATGCCATTGTAGTTTTCTTATCCTTTAGCACTCTCAGTCCTGCCCTCAAGGGAGCAGGAAAGACACCAGCAGTGAATTTGAACATCTCTTAGCTGCTTTTTGTATCCCAATAACAGATCCAGGTTTTAGAACATAGACACTCATTGCATATTACTGATTAATATTCTTTGAAGTGTTTCTTCTTCTTCTTCTTCTTCTTCTTCTTCTTCTTCTTCTCCTTCTTCTTCTCCTTCTTCTTCTCCTTCTTCTTCTCCTTCTTCTCCTTCTTCTCCTTCTTCTTCTTCTTCTTCTTCTTCTTCTTCTTCTTCTTCTTCTTCTTCTTCTTCTTCTTCTTCTTCCTCTTCTTCTTCCTCTTCTTCCTCTTCTTCTTTTTCTTCTTCCTCTTCTTCTTCTTCTTCTTCTTTCCTTTAATCAGTTTGCTTCTATAGCACTGCCCCTTATTCACATTTAATCTAGAGAAAGCCAAAAACACATAGAGTAAAAATACTGTCTAATGAAAATTAAAAAATAATAGGATTTATCTCATCTAACTTCAGGTCTCCAGAAATCTCTCCTCTAGTTTTTCAGATTTCTTCTACAGTTAATAAACATAATAACCCTTCAGGAAATGACTTGTTCCACCTATATGTGTTACAAGGATGAACAACTTGATGGATGCCTCTCCCTGTCTCTCCGCTACCAGTGGAAGTACCTTCCATCAATAACTTAAACTAGACATGTGACTTTTAGATGGCTAAAATTAGATGAGAAGAATCCTATCATAGGCAACAGTAAGCATGTGTTTGGAATCATTTTATTCTTCAGGTCTGTGGTGCCTGAATTTTGACTGCACACAGTGCCTCTGTGTACTCAAAATCTAAAATCTGGAATCACTTCTTAAAGGTAGGCACATACAAGAGACATCAGTGATGATAGACTTCTGCTGTATCTTATAACAGTCAAAAGGCAAAACAAACCCACAAATATTTCCTTGGTGTTTCAAAGGTGCTGGTATAATTAAACACGTAAGTCAATCACTGGGTGTTTTTCTTTACAAATTTAAGAGGAAATAGTGTAATGTACTGAACAACTCTTTATATTGACATTCAAAAGGATGAGCTATCCCATGATGATTGTAATTTTCAGTTTCTCCACCTGACTAGTTCAGATAAGGCATTTAACTAATTCAAAGTCTCTTCCAGATCTTTGAAATCTCATAACAGAACAAAATGTCTTTCCTGTACAAATTAAAATATTTCTTTTTCACACCAGTAAATGATGAAAATAAAATCAAAACCACTTGATTATAAAAATCTGAAAGATTTTTATTTTCTAAATGTATCATCAAGAAAAGAGAAATCTAAAGGAAAGAAGTTTGATACCTTCCCTGAGGATTTTGCTGATATTATATCTCATTTGAGGGTCTTTCTAAGACTTCAATAAGCTTTTCTTAAAAATGAAATATCTATCACAAGACTTAGTGCGTGAAAGAGAAGGCAGAATGTATTGTGTATTGTGTAGCTCAGAGGTACCAGAAGTAGTCTTCAAACACTGATACCACTTGATATATTGCTTATACCCTAAACAGAACATCTCATACATATTTGACAAAGCAATTTTTATGCCACAGATGAAACAAACAAAAAAAAGTGTGAAACTACAGACAAGGTCACTGTATTTGGTGTAGATGTCAAGGTTTTGGCAGTGAGGGTCTTCAGGGGTAGCCTCTGTGAGGAGAGAACTTGGGCTGCCATGTGCTGGACATCGACAGTTCCAGTTGGTTCCAGTGGACCCACTACAGGATGCAGCTGAGCCCCTCAGCCAAGATGGTGGTGCCTCTGGGAAACTGTACTTAAGAAAAGGCAAAATGTTGCCCAGGAGGAAGGAGTGAGAGGTAAATTTAAAAAAAAAAAAACAAAAAAAAAAAGTAAAAAAAAAAAAGTGGGAAAGAGCCCTGCAAACATCAAGATGAAAGATGAAGGAGAAGGAGGAGGTGTCCCTGCAGACTGCATTCTGTGGAGAGGACCATGTCAGCATGGAGATCCACACTGCAACCCATAGAGGTTCCCACACCAGACCACGTGGATATTTCCTAATGAAAAGGAATCATTCTGGAACAGGGGAAAACTGTTAGGAGGAAGGAATGACAGGGTTGACGTGTTGTGGACTGACCACAACACCCCATTCCCCCATCACCTCTGCACCACTCAGGCTAGGGGTATGTAGAGGAGTCAAGAGAAAGAGAGTGAAGTTGAGCCTGCAAAGAATGGATAGGTCGGGGAAAGGTGTTTTGATTTGTGTCTTTGTTTCTTACCATCCTACTCTATTTTATTTGGAAATAAATTAATTTTTCCCAAGACAACTGTTTTGCTTATGGCATCAATTTGTAAATGATCTCTGTCTGCACCTTGACCCTTGAGCTTTTCCATTTTATTTTCTCCCTTTGTCCTATTGAGGAGAGGGGGTGAGAAAGCGGCTGGGTAGGGATCTGACACCCAGCCAAAGTCAACCCACCACAGTTATTCAAATAATCAATTGATCCTAGTTTTTCTTTAGAAAAACTCTAAATATTCTTATCCTACAGAGAGCTAGTTTTAGATAAAGTTTCACATTTTAGTTGAAGAATAAAAAATTAATCTCTCTTAAATATCTTTGATTTAAGGGTTGATAGCACAATAAACAAATTTTCTCCTCGTCGGTCTTTTTATTGATAATCTCATTGCCTAATTATTTCATAATCTTGTCTAGTTTTTATGTTCTTTGTATATTCCATTCCAGGGACTTCTAGGGGTTTTTTCTGTTTCTTTGTTTGCTTGTTTTTTGTCTGCTTTTCCTGTCACCTGAATGATTATTTTCTTCAAATAGAGACTTTTACAATCATGTAGTCAAAGCTATTTTCATTCATTCCTCATCAAACCATTTTTCTGCAATATCTAATTAGTAGAGTCATTTTAAGTTTTGTTTGTTTGCTTGTTTGTTTTGCTTTGGTTTTTGGTTGTGGTTTTTTTTTACCATTACAATACTGCCGATAATAACTATTACAATTTAGAAAAATAATTTTAGACATCTTGTCAACAATAAGTCAACAGACCAAGAAGGTAAATATTTAATAAAACTGGTAAGAAAAGAAATGATCTACTGGAAACTCTAAATGAAAGACTGAGAACAGTCTAATAAAGAAACAGATTATATGAAACACTGGAGGTGTTTGTTGCACTTCTGCAGGTACCATAATAGCATGGAATGGGCTTCCTCAGGAGCTTCTTCAAAGAAAAGCCACAACCTTAAGGCAATCTTGTTTTTGAAGAATGAATTTTATGTAGAATTCCAAAGGACATCTACAAGAGTAGTTGAGTGACACGGGCAAGACTCAGCTTCTTCAGTATTACTTCCATTCTAAGTTTCCCTATGCAATCTGAAACATACACACGTGGCTGGTGCAGCAGGGAAGAACTAAAGAAGACAGGGCATGAGACAGAGTTTGAGACAGAACCTAAAGGAGATTCAAGCCCCATGGAGCAGCAGCTAGAGGACTCACAGTCTGTCTTGACTCTTTAAATTCATCAAGTTGAATGTAACTTCTGGTGACAAAATGAGACAATTAGCAGCAAACTGTAGCAGATTTTCACTGTGAGAGAAGGATGGTCTAGTCTTAAGTCAGTATCAACTTCGAGCTTTGAAGTGCTAGATACAAGACAGAGCAAGGTCTTGAACAGACTTGAACACAATTTAAGCTCTGAAGCACGATTTGTACAATCTTGATAAAACTGAAACTATTTGCTACAGGAATAGGCCTGGAAACAAATATGTGTGAAGTTAAATCCATCCAAGAAGTTGTAAAGTCACTCAGAGAGTCAATAGTATATGGTAGTGACCTTACCATTCTGCAGAAAAAAAGCCAATTTAACAGCAGTTTTTACAGTTCCAACTATAAGTCTTGTTTAAATCCCATCTATATATCAGTGAACAACTAAACAGAGTTCCTGATATTAAATATTTTCTAGATCTGGTTTTGGTGGGTTTTTTTCATTTGCTTTGTGGGTTTTTGCATTTTTTTTTGTTTGGTTTGGTTTGATTTGTGTTGTGGTTTTTTCATCTTTTGACTGCAATTACATACCTCTCAGAGAACAAGTACTTTGAAAAAAAAAATCAATATATGGATCCCTTGTAGTAGAAAGCACATTACTAAAGGTGTGAACAGATGTCAGACTAAAGTGGAATGGTTAGTCATGCTAATTGCTCATGTACCTAATTTCTACAAAAATATTTCTAACATGAATATCATTTATGGTTCCGTGCACATTTCTGGCAGAAGGACAAATGGTCATGAAATTACATATGAAACTTATGAACCTATGCCAGATTCCCCTCCATCACCCAAAAGTCTTTTTAAAAAAAAAATAAAATACTGAAAGCATAGAAGGATGGCAAACTGGCAATGACATTCTCTGTCTTCCTTCCTTCTCTGTCATTTCCAGCAACCGTGCAATTCTCTAAACATGTAGTTTTGTAAGTGTAAACTGTTACTGAATGAATACGGACTTACTCAAACATACATATACTGATTTTTATATAGGGTTCTACTAAAAATGCAATCATTAAATGCTAGGAATAACTAATGTTAATAAATAAGAAAAGAAGAACAATTTACATATTTTACATTTCTACCACAATTTTACTATGTACACCTTTAGCTATCCATGTATTCTCTTAAATACTGATCACATGACTTTTACAGAGATAGTCTTTATAAATGATCTTGTTATTTTACAGTGAAAATTTATTTCTTAAATGAAATTTACTGTGAGATTTCTATTGGGTTTTATTGTTACTGTCTTTAGTACAGAACGTTGACCTTGCAAGAAATTAGGTAATGGGGATATGAACAAAAGAATCATAAATGAATCCTGGCATTGTGCAGCACTGATGTAGAGAGGGGAAAAATTTAAATAAAAAAAATCTTAACTCTCACTTCTTTAGTTTCTGCTAAAGATGCCTAATATGTTATAAAGTTTTGTGATTTACATGGAATCTCATTTTGATCAATGTTATTCTGCCTGTGTTCCATATTCCATTGCAGGAGGCCGTGAGCCAAGATGTCCTCAATTTTGGTTTGACTGAATAATGGTCAATGGTTTATCAGAATTAGATTTCTTCCCATTAGAAAAACCCTGAGAAGACCATATAGTTTTTCATTTCATGGTATTAAAATAACAATAATAAAAGACCAGTATTTCTGCTCTGGTCCCATTCACAGCCAGAAATTCTGCAATAATAGCCTTTCTATCAGTATTTTATCATTTTTGGATCTTGGTTGCAGATATAATACTTAACAGGAAATTAAAAGTAAAGGCAAAGAATTAAGAATCTCTAGACTGCCTACTGATTTAGAATTAACTTAAGCCAAGGTTCAATCTTCATTTACCTTGTTGCATTATATTATATCCAGTATTTAAAAGAAACTTTGGCACAATTTTTACATGTACTCACAATATGGTCACTTAGGAAAGGATTAATCTCTTTTATCTTGAGTTGTCTCAAAGGTAGCCATCAAGGTTCTGCCTTCAGTCAGTGGAAAAAGTTAGAAACTACTAAGAAGATATTGATTTTATTCTTTGCTCTGAATCATTTTCTAATCTAATTCATAACTGATCTAAATTAGACAAGGTGAATCTTGGATCATTGGTTGCTGTGGTATACAGGCAACATATTTAGCTATATGTAAATTTGCAATCTCAGGCTTTGCAAATTAATTTCTTAAATCCCTATTTATGCATCTGATTTCAAAATCATTACTTGGATGTTTATTTCTGGTATCCATCCTAAGATTTTCCAGGTGACTGAAGACAATTGTAAACTAGAACATGAACAGGTAACCAGATCTCAAAATCTCTTCTCTAATATTCTGGCCTGAAAGCTCTTTTTATGATGTTGGTGTTGCATGCTGATTGGGATACACATAAGCCATAAAAAGAGAATAGATGCCTTTAAAAAAATGTATATCTTAGGAAGGACAGTCTTTGAGAATTCTGAATGTTTGCATCACTACCAAACTGCAGGGAAATAATTGTCAAATATAACCACAGAATAGTAACAGATGGGGCAAGCTGGCCTGTAAAAAAAACCCATCTCTATCACAGCGACTCGTAAAATTACACCACTCCTGAAGATGAATTTATGCCAAAGTTGTAGCTGCTGCCAAGAAATGTACCTATTCTGAAGCAAGTTATGTACTCATGGAACACTGTCGTTATGTCTACTATGACTCTTCTACCTCACATGAATGTTTTACAGTTGCATCACAGTAATGTTTCTGAAGATGTCAAGGATTTGGATAATAAAGAGTATAGATAGCCACTGGGCATAAAATGGGAAATTTCTAAAGGAAGAGAAAGATGTAAGCATCTCACTTTTTACTGTGTAAAAAAGTAGGTGTCTAAGCCTAAGCCAGGTATAGTTGTATCTAATGAGGAGAGGTGGGCACTTTCAGAAGTCTCAGGTAGGCTTTTGACATAAATGGGATAAATCTCTTTCCACCGACCACTAAGTCACTAGTTTATGTTGTTCATGTTGGAAATTCTTCTTTTTGTGTATTTAAAAGAATAGTAACATTCTTAAGATATTTACTTCCAAATGTCAAAATAAAATTAATACACAGAAATGACAGGGATATCTTCGGCAGTGGGGGTACTAGGTGTTGTGGGGAGAAAAAAAAAGTTACATTCTTTCTTAGAAAACCTATGTACAGTGTATACGTTCTGTGGGACTCCTGACTCCTGTGAAAGGAAGGCTCTTTGTCCATTTAAGGGTCTAATTGATTTGGTACAAACTGAAGGTAGGTCTGGATTTTGTTATGGTTCTAATCCTGATCCCTGATTGTTCAGAATGGGCAATCTGTATATTTGCTTGGGTTTCTTTCCAGTAGGAACCACAAGGTACAGATGAATGCCTTGTACCTGAGTCTTGTCCCAACATGGATTCAATGTAGAGGCATAATGTTTGTCTGATGTGGGATCTGGAGCACCATCAGGATCTCCTGAGCTTCTTGGAAGTATACATTAAGATTTCGAGACTTCATGGGCAAGCAGTAAAATTTTATGACCTTGGATATTTACATTTCCTAAGCGACATTGCAGTTAAAAGTGTTGGGCATTGACTGCATATGCACATCTTCACTAAAAAGGAATCGAATTACTTAAAAAGGAAATATCTTAGAAATATTTTCCTATCACAACTCTGAATACAAAGGCACTCTTATTCTTTGCCTGTTAGGTGCCATAACCAGCACTAGTGATTTATCATTTCATGGTTAAAATTGCCTAGGAAAGGAAACTATATATACAAAATGAAAATGTACTGATTGAATTCAAATATAATACAAGGGAGAGCCCTACTGGCAGAGCTTAATAAATACAATCACTGTTTTATGAGCTTAAGTAAATAACTTACATTATGACAAACATCAGTGAAACATGCATCTTGAAATATTTGTCTCTTTGTATCCTTCTTCACTTTAGATGGGTCATTGAGAAATAAAATAATATATTCATAGAGTATAGATGCTTCATCATCCTGTTGCCCATGATAGTAGTGCTATGATGTAACATCATCCTCAAGGGAATGAATGGACAGAACACAGGTGAGCCCCTCCCCCTCCCTGCACTTGGATGCTTTAAAAAATGTGAGCGTAAATGTGATTTTTAAGTTGCTAGTCATTCTGAACTGAAGCTCCAGGAAGTTTTAGAAAAGAGTAGAAGAAATAATATACCCAGATGAAAAGACAGAAGGCTGAAAAGGGAATCCTTTGCTGCTTGCATGGGCAGCAAGGAATATGAAAAATATCGATTCAGTCAGACTGAAGCATCTAAGCTGTGGCTTTCTGCAGTACATTTCTGACATGTGTGGGTGGTGTCGGGGGTGGCAGGTATTCCAGCAGATTTTACATGTGCTTAAATTGGTTCCTCTGTATAATAACAAGAAAAATACCAAGAGCAGTTGGATTTGAATGAAGCTGTAGTAAGCAGACCAGCATCAAATCTACGTGAAGGTGAGTGCAGGCAGGGTAATGTGCATACAAGAAAGAATTAATTACTGCAAGAGGAAAATAAAAAAAAAGAAGCTTCTCTCATTTTATGTTGTGGTTTAGAAGATGTATTAATCTCACTCATCAGTTTATGAACCAATCACTACAAGTGAAAAATTTGAGACAGGTGTAGAAGTCAAAAGATTTCTTCACACCTATGAATTGTCCATTTTTTTTAATCTTCCTTCAAAACATCCATGACAGCCCAGTAAAGAGCAGGTGCAGCACTAAATCCTTTAAATTGTATGGACTATTAATTTCCTAAACGAATTCATTCAGCAGCTAAAACTAGACATCTAGCACAATATGAGACATCAAGAAATCCATAGTACCTGCACGAGATTGGCAGACGACATAGAACCTACGGGAGAACCACAGTCGTCTGTGGTGGAGGCAATATGAAATACCTTAAAGCCTCCCAAATCACAATAAAAATCTTTGTTTAAGGTTTAAGATACTTGTGTGCAAAGGTGTCCAGGCTTTGATTATAACTCAGTGGAGACCTAAGGGAAAAATCAGTTACCTAAATGTGAAAAATTTCATTAAATGATGCCTCAGAGTAACCTGTCTGGTCTTTGGCTGCTGCGTCTGTAGGGTGCAGATCTCCCTGGATCGTACCTGCTAGGCCTCTGTGAGTGTCCCAGACACCCCGAGACATCACAAATAACAGTAGCAGCCTATATTTAGGCAAGTGAATCAAGTTCCTTCTAAGTACTGACAGTGGAGAATAGAGAACAATTCTGCTCATCCGACAAGAGGCATTTAAATTTGGGCAAGAGAACAGCTCTCAGAATACACAACAGCGTTGGCTGGATTGTCCCTGATTATACTAGCTGTCTAGATGAATTAATGGCTGGTGTAGTAACCTTTTGTTGTTAGTTCATTAGGGAAAAAAAGATAAAAGTTCCTACTGAATGCAATTTTATCCTGGGACAATATAAGTCAAGTAAGATAAAAGGTCATTCTTGGAAATGTTTGCTTTGGAAAAAGATGAAGAATAAGCAAGACAGACTAAAAACATATATTAAATTTAATTCACTTATGGCTTAGAGATGCAGAGCTCAGATTGTCTTTAATGGAATGAGTTGGCTCATACAAAGATTACATGTACAGATTTTTGACATATATGACTTTGTGATGGAGACTAAGAAAAACTTGGAATCTAGACTAAGAATAAAGATCAATATATAACTGAGGGCAAACAGAAAACATAGCTTCTACAGCCAGTCTATACAGTTTGTATCACAAACCTGGGAAATATTTTTTGTGATGATCCTAATATATGGGAACTAAAAAAAAAAATCATTAGCATTTACAAACACATTTACCAGAGGTGCACTCAGTGCATCTTCTATATTTTAGCAAGTTATCAACAGTTTCAAGCCAATTACTTAATGCACGGATGCTGTACAGATACACAGCCTGCCTGTGGCCACTGCTTTCTAAACGAGATATCTATCCCACCAGTAGACTGTATATCTGTACCTTTACAGGAGAAATCCTGGTATTTTCATGTTGTTGTTTTTTTACTTTCTCATTTCCATATCCTTGGAAATAATGGAACCCAAAGAGAGAAGAGCAGTTGAGATCTGGGTGTACATTATGTACAAAATGGCATAATGATGTTCATAATAGAAATTCCCAACTTTTGGTTTCTTCTTTAGATTTGTGGTGCGGAATGAGCTAATACTGTCCCCAAACTATCCATTATAAATTCAATATCTTGCTCTCGAGTTACAGTGGCCAGCTTGGAGCCCATTAGTTACTTTGTAAGTTATATAAATTAAGTAGTGGGAAATCAAAAGGTTAGGCCAGATCAAGTCACTCATAGAAAGCTACATGTGAATGAAAAGTGAAGGGAAGTGAAGGCAAGGCAAGGCAAGGCAAGGCAAGGCAAGGCAAGGAAAAGCAAGGAAAAGGGAAAGACTGAATTATGATGAAGAGTTGAGACAGACCCCTAGATCCACGGGAATGGCATGAAGCTGCATCAGGAGAGGTTTAGGTTAGATATCAGGAAAAGGTTCTTCAGTGAGAGGGTGGTGGGGCACTGGAACAGGCTCCTCAGGAAAGTGGTCACAGCACCGAGCTTGACTGAGTTCAAGAAGCACCTGGACAATGCTCTCAGTCATCTGCTCTGTGTGCAGCCAGGATTTGGACTTGATGATCCTTATGGATCCCTTCCAACTCGGCATATTCTACGATTCAGTGATTCTATGGACCTCTGAAGAGTGGAAATGCGTAAGGGCTATCAGTAGGGAAAAACAACAGACGGCTTTTTATTCTCTTTTCTTCTTTTCTCCTGTTTGTTAGGGCTTTTTGTTGGTGGGTTTTTGGTTGTTGTGTTTGGGGTTTTTTTTGGGGGGAGGGGTGTTTGTTTGGGTTTTTTTTTTTCTCTTTTAACAAAAGCAGCCATTGTTCACTCCCACACTGTCATGAGCAGCAACTGCAACTTTTTTTGCTTTCATACAGGCGAGGTACGCAACTAATCTGTGTTCATTTTGTTACCCTGGCAATCTTCTGTGCTAACTGCCTAACATTTCCCATGCCTGAAGCCAACACTGGATGAATACAGCACGGGATAAGGTGCATAAATAACAGAAACGAGGCCAATGAAGGTTATCTGGTATTCATGACGTCCAAGAAGGATTTTGGAAGATGACTAATTAAAACTCAGTCTCTTGGTGAATGAGTACAGATTTTTCTTCTTAAGTTATTCCACACTGTACTGCTCATTTTATGATTTTTTTTTTCTTTCAAACATTTATTCAAATTAATGCTGAGATCCAAGAAACTTGAGGTTTTGCTTACTATGTATGTCAAAGATTCTTCCAATTAAGTTCTCTCTTATGGGTTGTCATTACACTATCCAAATTACATTCTCTCATCTCTGGTGGGGTACACAGTGCAAAATGAGGGTAGAAACTGTAGACAATGGAGTAGCACAAGTATGCCTTTTCCGTTAGAATTTTGTTAATTCTACTGATCATGAAAAATTCACTTCCCCCTCCCCCCATCCCCAGAGTATATTTCTTCTGCAGTCCTGCAGTCATAACGCCTGTTCTGTTTTGTTTTTTTCTTTTTAATAAAATGATAAATAAAATTACCAAAGATCTCCTGATATATGACACTTTGTCGTGGTTTTACTCCAGCCGTTGGCTGGGCACCACATAAACGC
>VWZZ01003593.1:105513-147194 GCA_013399095.1 Psophia crepitans | reverse complement strand
CCCAAGCCCCTTATAAACCGAGTATGACGTCATATGGTATGGAATACCCCTTTGGTCAGTTTGGGTCAGGTGTTCTGTCTGTCCCCTCCCAACTCCTTGTGCACCCCCCGCCATCCCGCCAGTGGGACAGTGCGAGAAGCAGCAAAGGCCTTGGCTCTATGTAAACATCGCCCAACAACAGCAAAAACATCTCCACTATCACTGCTGCTTCCAGCACAAATCCAAAACACAGCCCCATACTGACTTTCTTGAAGAAAACTAACTCTCTCTCAGCTGAAACCAGGACACACTTCCAGATACTCTTCTTTTACACAAGGAGTACACTTGAAAGTGAAACAGTTTGATACAATTAGGCCCATTATGCATCATCTAAAATTGTGTTATGTTGGCTTTTTAATTTATTTCATAAATTTTATGTAGTCCAGGGCTACAAAGTGACCACCAAACCTCTAAAAATGTCCAGATGCAGAAATAAACATTATGTTTTTAAAATATTTCCCAGTTAATTTCTTCTCATTCTGAATCTCAATTAAAAAAAAAAAAGTTTTCATTTTTCTTAAACAAATTCTCTGAAAATAATTTACCATCACATTTACAAATTTGAATTTTAATTCAAAACTGAATGTAGTCAGTGAATCTTTCTCCACTCAAGACTGTTGAAAAACCTTGCTTTACCAATCTCTTTTACACCAGTACTCCATTACTTCTAGGTCTTCCATTCAATAAACTAAATTAATTGCTTCTTAGCCTTCTTATCATAAAGATTATATTCCATTTGCTGTACCTTTTTCTTTTTTTTTTGCCCTATTCTAAGTAAGTCCTGTTATCTTGTCATTTGTCCAGCAGCCTTCTGATAACAGTTCTTTAAACATACTAGAACACTTTCTACTAATTTCTAATTATCTAATTATCTGAGAAACAGCTTACTCTCACTGTACCTAGTTCCTGGCCACTGACTCTAACTACAGTTGAAAAAGAAGAAAAAAAATTCAAAGCTTTTTTTTGGTACAGATTTTCATTCTTTTAATTCAATTCACATTCTCAATGAACATTAAGAATGCAGTTGTAATTCGATTAAATGAAACTATACATCTTCATTTATGTACAGGTGCCTGATTCTCAAAAGTTCTGATGTCACATTGTCATCAGAGTCCAGCTCTTTGAAGAACAGGACAGCAATTTAATAACTGAGCAAATACTTGGCACTTGTGTATATCCAATTGGCACTTGCATACCCTCAAGCTCACTATCTGCAAGGACATTCCTATTCATCACTCTTCAGCTACAAATTTCTAAATGAGGGACCTAGAAGCACTTCTCATTTTGCCACCTTTTCTATGTACACTGACTGTAACCCTATTGTATGTTGAAATGAGATACTATTCCATGCATGTAAATATTACGACGTGCATGTAATATTTTGCTCTCATGTTTTTCAGAAAGAAACTCTGGCAAATAACCAAGAAAGAAGTTGTGATGTGTCCTCAACATAAATGTCTAGGGAGCAGCACTGCAGAATTTTGACACAGCTTAGTTACTTACCACACCTAAAGCTGATCTGTTTTTTCTTCTCAAATTTATAAATCCTTAGGAATCTCTTGGTGAGGACATCTGAGTTGTCAGAAATGCCTTAAGAGTATTATTTTTTCATCAATTGGATCTCTGTATGGAAAAAGGATGATATGCAAGGCACAAGAATACATTATTGTCTTGAACAGTCTCCATAGAAAGTAGAATTAATTCTTTCATTTCAGGCATCTAGCAACAAAGGTTTCTGGCCAAAGCTTAACCTGCAAAGAACAACACTTCTTTTCTTCTGCACCCATGAACTAATACGCTTCTACGCACTTGACTGATTTTTATCATTAGTCCATATCCCAAGTATAAAGACTTTTACTGTAGTAACCATGCACACAAAGCTGAGAATATTTGAATGCAACTGTTTTAACCTCTATTCCTTTATATTTCTA
This sequence comes from Psophia crepitans, assembly GCA_013399095.1. NCBI lineage: Eukaryota > Metazoa > Chordata > Aves > Gruiformes > Psophiidae > Psophia > Psophia crepitans. Next base: position 145,224 of record VWZZ01003593.1, on the reverse strand, counting down.
AGAACACATGACGTCCATCATTTAAGAGCTTCTTGGCAACTAAAGGATAATAAGCATGCTGTCATGTTAAGCAGTCAGTGAGGTACAGGGAAAAAAAAAACAAAATGCCAAACCAAAAAACCCTATGTTTTTTTAAAATAGAATATTAGGGGAAATTTTATTTTTCTTTGAACATTTCAGATTAACTTTGTTTCATATTCTTTTAAGATGTCCTATTCAGATGTTACCACTATTGTCCCAAACAACTTCTTTACGAAATATATAGCTAAGTACTTTTCTTAATGTGAAAAGTTCTCTTTAATTTAGAAAGACTTGCAAAAAGAAAGTATTGTGTCAGTTAAAAATTATTATTCAAACTTATTTAAACTTCTCAAGTCTTTAAATTAGTTTAAGGTCTTGCAGAAAACATTTCATTTTTTGACTTATTTTTTCTGATTTCATATGTATGGAAAGAATGATAATTTTAATGATCTTAGACTAATTTTCAACAAAGTTAAAAAACCATAAGGTTTACAGTGACTTCTGGCTTTAGCATATATCAACATTCAGAATTTTAGATATATTTTGAAAAAACATTCTTGTTATTTCCTGCATTTTCTTTCAGGGTTCTTTGTCTCTTTTTCTAATTTAAAACTTTTTCCTAAGTATTCCAATACATTTTAATACTTGAGATATGGATAAATCTATAAATTATGCCTAATTAATTGTAGTTATACTGCTTTTCACAATTTGACTCATCTTTTGTTATGTATTTGCTTGTTAAAAATTAACAATGAGAATTTGGCAGTGAGGAACAATCCTTTTTAAACGAACTATGATATTTTTAGCTGTATCTTGATTTTCTGTTGTGTATTTCTGATGCACTGATTTTCTAGTATCATATGGCAGATATCCACTTCAGGATGGAGAACCTAAGTGTTACTAGAGCTGTTCATGATGCCACTGTGCAGACAGGAGAATAATGAAAGCCATCAAAGCCCAATGTTTTACTAAGAGTTACTGGCAGCATCTTCCATTTGCTTTTGCCTTTTTGCCTGCTGCTCACAGTCTCTTCCAACTGCTTCAAGCATTTCCAGCCACCACCATCTGAGCCCATCTTCTGTCCAGGAACAGCATGACCACATATAAATGAAGACCATGTCTAGTGACTGTCCTGGCTCTGGCCAGGCCGGGCTTAATGCTCAGGCCCGGGCCAGGTGAGCCGGGCCGGGCCGGCCGCTATTCCACACCACGTGACGTCACGCCCCTATAAAGGGACTGGCCCGGGAGGGGCCCGGGGCTGCTCCGGGACGGGCTCGCTGTGGGCTGCGCCTCTGGGCCGTCTGGTCTGTCGGGTCGTCGGTCGGTAAAGTACTGCGTTTGTTACCGCGGTTGTTTACATCCCGGGATAATTATTGCAGCCCTATTGTCATTTCCCCTCTCCCTTTGTCGGCCCATTAAACGGTCGTTATCTCAACTCGAAGCCATTTGCCCTTTTGTTGCCTCATTCTGCCCCGTGTTTTGCTGCCGGGGCGGTGAGCGAGCGGCTGCGTGGGGCTCGGCTGCTGGCTGGGGCTGAACCACGACAGTGACCTACGGGGCTGGCTGACTGAGGGAGTACTTTCAGTTCACTCACTAGCTGATCCTTAAAGGTGGTGGGAAAATGAATTTGTATATTCAGGGCAAGAAGATATGCAGTTTGCCATATCACTTCAAAGTACAAATGAACTACCCCATATTAGCCAAGATGGGGCTTACAAACTATACAGGATAGAGCAGATCAGCTCTGGGTCTGCTACAAATAAATAAATCTATGGTGAAGCAAGGTTGAACCAGGTCTCATACAAACTCTCAGAGAAGTCCAAGTTTTAGTGTGATTTCTCAAGTCCTGGTACTATTCTTTGGTAATGATAGGCCAAGAAATTATTTTCTGTTTGTTTGTTCTTTCTTTTTCTTCACTCTCCTAAACCATCAGTCACTACTTATAAGCTCCTTGGTGTTATACAACACTGATTTCTTCTACCCATCTAGAGCATATCCAACACTGTCAACCATCACATCGCTCTATCCCCCAGCATGCTGGAGCTTACAGAAGCCTGGTTTACATTATTATTCAATGAGGTTCAATGCAAGTGAAGGCACTCTTTACTGCATGATCGACTTTTCCACTGCTTGCCATATTTTTTGGCCAGGTCATTCCTGATGCCTCATTGCACGGCGGTTGGACTAGATCACATTTAAAGGTCCTTTCCAACCCAACCTTCTTATCAGTTTATGGTTTTATGATTCTATGATTCTTTGATAATTTGTGCTAGTGGAGAAAATGTATGTGACTCGGGTACTATAGCTGATCATCATGACTTTTACAGGACAGAATACCTTCCTTCCATTTGGATAGCTTACTGGAGGATTTTAAATGAAAAATTAATTCCTTGCTGTCCACACAGTGTCATCACTAGTTAATAAATATGACAGTGCCACTTAGCTTAAATTGATGTTTTGAAGAAGACCCAAAGGTTTGTCCTACCAACTAAATGAGTTGTTCAAAGCTGACCTTCCAAGTATCATTACATGTGATTTGGTGGGGAAGAGGGGGAAAGTATAAAGCTATGCACATATATTGTGCAATAAGAAGATTTGTACAGGAAAGGAGGATTATCTGAAATGTAATTTCACTGTTCGTGCACATGAAGATGTTATCTCCTAACAATTACATGTCCCTTACTGGTGTTTTTTTTGTGTTCAGCAATAATTCTTCTGTTTCAAGAATTTGTGTTTGAATTACATGTAAAATTTCATGAAAACTTGCTTCTCTAATTTGTTATTTTGTTGTCACTGTTCAGGTTTGATGTTTCACTTCATCATACATGCCTGCATATTATAGCAGGACAGTGAAATATGCTGACACTGATGCATAATTTATAATGCTCAAGTTACCCTCATTCACATTTCTGAAGTTTCCTTTTTGCATTATTGTACAGCCCTTTCCTCTGTATCTGTAGTACCTATTTACTTCATGAAATGCAAAATGCCTAGTAGAAATTTCAGCCCAGTAATCTGGGGTTTTGCCTTCACTAGTAGAGCCCCAGGCACTGCCTCCCTGGCAGGAGCAGCGCGGGCTGCTCTTAGGGAGCCAAGGATTCCTTGGCTGGTTGAAGCCAGTTGGAGCCATCTGCATCCAGCTGGAGCTGTTCAATGCCCCACCTCACCACATGCGTGTGACTGTCAGTGTCCCAGTGGCTCGGGGACCACTGCTAGACCACCTGGGGATACAGGCTTTTGTGTCATGGGCACCCGTTGCCCTCCCCCATAGGAGCCCAACAGGAGTCAGAGGAGAGTATGGGGTGGGGAGAATGCACTCTTCAAGCCACAGGCAAGGCCCCAGGCTGAGGGGCCAGCACCCACAGTGAGCACCCCACTCCTCCCAGCAGGGATGACCTGGCAGCCACAGATCAGATCATTGCGTGTGTAACATTGTGAAGTGACTGGATGATCATTGCAGATACAGAGACTTCAGGAAAAATTGCTGGAAGGGCTAGGTTTTCATTTACATGCATGTAGATGTCTGTGCCTACAATAAAAAACCAGACTACTTTAGCAGAACAAGGGAGATGCAACCAGCAGGGAAGAAGCTTTCCCTTTTAAGAAATTACTAGATTGAGAGAGTAGCTGTAGATTCAATGTCCTTGATACTTCGAGGAAAAAGAGAAAGAGGAGAGGAGAGGGCTACAAACTCTGCTCTCCAATCCTTACAAAAAAGTCCTAGTGAAGTCAGTAAAAACTGTGAAAACATAACTAAACAGAGCTTGGGCCCTTGCTGTTTAATGGCATGGCAGTAAAACCTGGGAATTAAGTATTTGAACTATGGAACTTATATGTCATTCCTGACATGCATCTCACTGAACCTTAAAGGATCCTTTCAGTTGCCCACAAGCAGTCATGCAGCACTATGTGTGATGTCCTACAGTGTTTGAGATATGTACACAAAGCTGGAAGGTATCGCTTCTGAACTTTCTGAACATGAGCCGGCAGTGTGCCCAGGTGGCCAAGAAGGCCAAAGTCATCCTGGCTTGTATCAGGAATAGTGTAGCCAGCAGGAGCAGGGAGGTGATCGTCCCCCTGTACTCAGCCCTGGTGAGGCCGCACCTCGAGTCCTGTGTCCAGTTTTGGGCCCCTCACCACAAGAAAGACATCGAGGCCCTGGAGCGTGTCCAGAGAAGGGCAACGAAACTGGTGAAGGGGCTGGAGCACAGGTCTTATGAGGAGCGGCTGAAGGAACTGGGCTTGTTTAGTCTGGAGAAGAGGAGGCTGAGGGGAGACCCTAGTGCCCTCTACAACTACCTGAAAGGAAGTTGTGCTGAGCTGGGTGTCGGCCTCTTCTCAGAGATAACTAGTGACAGGACGAGGGCGAATGGCTGCAAGTTTCGCCAGGGGAGGTTTAGGTTGGAGATGAGGTCATCTAAATGTCATTCTTCTTATCTAAACTAATGAATAGAGGTAGATAAGCACTTCCTAGCAGCAATTCATCTTCTTTTTCTTAGACACTTGCTATAGGATAGAAAACATATTTTTGTGTTACCTGTCTGTCCCGGTTTCAGCCGAGAGTTTTTTTTGTTTTTAGTAGACAGTATAGTGCTCTATTTTGGATTTAATATGAGAATAATGTTGATAACACACTGATGTTTTCAGTTGTTGCTGGGCAGCTGTAGTGCCTACACTAAGGAAGGACTTTTCAGCTCCTTACGCCCTGCCATGCACACAAGGAGCTGGGAGAGCACAGCCGGGACACTGACCCAGGCTGGCCAAGGGGATGGTCCCTACCGTATAGCACCATGCTGCAGATATAACGGGGGAAGCTGGCCGGGGGCCGGGGTCCCTGCTCGGAAACAGACTGGGCATCGGGTTGGGTTTGTTTGTTTTTTTCTTTCTGCATATGGTAAGCAATTGCAATTATCCATCACTTGTCTTATTATATTATTATTAGGTATTATTAATAATAATTCACTTCCTTTGTTATCTCATTAAACTGTCTTTACCTCAGCCCATCAGCTTTTTTTTTCCATGCTCTTTCCCATTCCCAGATATTGGTTGCATGTCCAGTCATACAGTTCAGGAGGACAATGGATTCAGAAAAGACACTAGAATTCTCATGTGTCTTTTAATGAAATCCTGCTCAGCTCAGAGACCCGTGGCATGTTTGCAGGAAGCATGCAACCACAAAATCTCTGCACAAATCTTTCACAAAGTCTCTAGGAGGCTTTACAAGATCTTAAAGTTCTCTAAAGAAATAAGTTCAGAACCTGAATCACAAAGTAATATATTAAAAATGTATGAAAGAGTATTTTGAATTAACATTTTGATTTTCTTTGAATGCAAAAGAAATCAAATATTTTTAAATTACTAAAAAAAATTCATTAAAGGGAAAAAGGTCATGAATCAAATACAAAAGCACCAGACAAATTAAGAAGTTGATTTATTTTTGCCTGTTACAAACTGTGACATTCTACTTGAGTACTTTATTCATATCTTTGTGACTTCAGAATAGAATGGTAGTTACAAATCCATATTTGGTGATGATTTGAGCATAATGAAATTAATGGAATGTAAAGTGCAGTTAAAAGTACCTTTGTTTACTAAATTTTACTATCGCTGAGTTTCTTTTTTTCCCCTGTTATCTCTGAATTCATGCTTCAATCTAAATTTTTTTTTGGTAGCTTAGTATAGTTTATTTTAGATTGTTTACAACAAAATATGGAAATTGAGCTGTTATTCTATGTCTAATACAGTTGATGGGGAAAAAAGTTAATTTTAAAGTCAGCTTTTAAAGCATTCATTCTTCTATAGTTGGGCATCTGACATGCTGTGATCCCTGTTTATCACAGTAATCAATACCGACCTTTTTCCGTGTGCTTCTACTGTACAATACCCACTCGTTGCCTTTTGGTTTATGTTTAGATTATTAACTTGCATAGGCCAAGACTGTTCAAAAATATAATATATAGTAATATCCCATGAAAAATTTGCTCTGTGGTGACTCCAAGGAAATTAAGTAGCTAGGGGTAAAGCCAAAACAGTGTTTGATTATTTGAGTAAAATCTTCAAGTATTTTTCTAAGTGTGATTCCAAACATGTTTAATTGTATCTTACACTCCAAGTATGTGTGTGTGTGCATATATGTATAAAAGCTACCATTCACCACAAAAATGGCATTTTCACATAAAAATATTGACATGAAGAATGATAATGCAATGAAGCATAACCAGTACAACAAAAAATAGAAGGCAAATAAGGATTTATAACTGGAAAGCTATATAACTTTGGGCAACAGTGCCTTCAGGTCAAAAGCAACAAAAGACAATGGTGTACAAGTCACCAAAATCATAGTAAATTAATACTAACATCATAGGACTCACAAACAAACTTATCTTTGAATCCATAAATTCCTAAGTTCTATTTAAAGGTATTGTAGTCAGCAGTAGTAAGTCAATATCCTATTCTTTCTTTTGAAAAACCTCATCCTGCATTTTTAACTGCAGAAACTCCATTTACCAAAGAATAACTGGTTGTAGATCTGACATATTCTGTGTTTCTATTACAGTAAAAAATACTACTTTCACTTTGATTCATTTTTCTTTGAAAATGCACTTTTCTTAACAGCTTCCTGCATGCTTCTCCAAAAGTATTCCTCCCTTCAATTAAAATGTTAAAGTTCCTATAACCAAAGGTTAACCTTTAACACATTCTGTATCACCTTTTACTTGTGAGAATGCCTACAAAAGTGTGCTGGTGGTGGTGCTGCATCACCTTCTTATTTTTAAATCACAATGAAAGGGTACCCAAAGACCTTTCAAGCATTTTTTTTACAAAACATTACAGTGATTATGACACATTATATTCACGAACTGTTGTATTATGATTTGGCTGAAAGGGGATTTAGTATTTTGCAATTATTTCATTTAGTGTAAATAATACATTGAAGAGATTTTATATCAGATTCACTGTACATGTAAAGTACACATATCCAGTGTGGTTGACATTCTGTTGAAAATGCTGTAGTTAAATAAAGATAATATGCATGTCAGGTCTAGACCGATGAAACATGGGATTTGAATCTTGGAATCTTACTCTGTAGATAAGTGGGAACGTCATTAGTCTAAAGTATGAGTCACTGTTTCAATTTCTTTTCTGTCAGAAATATTGCATGTTATGTATAAAACAGATTACTAATTCATAATTGGTATTTTGTGTGTATTATGAAACTCTCACATGATTACTTTCGTACAAATCAGTCAATTCATCCTTCAGGGTGATAGAAAAAGGAGGTCACCTACACTTACAGAATTCATAAACACAATCTTCCTGAAGGAATGTACAAGAACAGAGCTTTAAACTCCTGCTGAATGCAAGCTGGAGACTTGTTCGGAAGACTAAGAAACTGTCTTCAGATAACTTTTTGATCCATGAGTTATCTTGGTTTTAATACTCTTTTTTTTTTTTTTTTTAAATACTGACTGTAGTATTCAACATCTGTAAGGTCTTCTCTAAATGATTCATCTGAACATTACATACTCCCTGTTAAAGACTACTGTTACTTTAACAATAACATGGCCAAGGTCATTAGAACAATTGTATGTTTTCCTAGGCAGGTAGACACTATTATACTCCATTAAAATTAAAAATTAAAATATCATAGTTTTCAAGGATCAAGAAAGATAATGTATGCCTGTCAAAATATTCTCCTGGCTTCAGCCAAAGTCTTCTTTCTCATAATGTATCTGACCAGAGTGGTTTCTATGTACTTGAGACAAGTTTGGGGCCATAGCAGTTGAACAAAACTTTGTTTGGGAACTAGCCAATTATCCAGGAATTTGTACAAAAAAAGATGTGAGCCGAAAAAAAAAAAAAAACCACAAACCATAAAAAAAAAATCTCATACTAGGTGTCTTGCTCATGGTGTTTTTTTCTCTGGCCATCTCTGAGTCTGAACATTTTCCAAGGTCAAGAGAAAACTTCTTTTTTTTTTGTTTTTTAGATTTCCATTAATGCTGATTAGATCATTGAGCAGGAAAAAAAAAGTTTCTTAATAAAAAGAATATTAAACAGAAAAAAAATCAGAGGGCCAGAATTGAGTTTGTTCAGCCTGAAGAAGAGCAGGTTCTGGGGAGACCTTGTAGCAGCCTTCCAGTACCTGAAGGGGGTTAGAAGAATGGAGGGGGACTGCTTACAATGGCATGTAGTGATAGGACAAGGGATAGTGGCCTTGAACTGAAAGAGAGTAGATTTAGATTAGATGTGAGGAAGAAATTCTTCACTCTGAGGCTGGTGAGGCACTGGAACAGATTGCCCATAGAAGCTGTGCATATCCCATCCCTGGAAGCATTCAAGGCCAGGCTGGATGGGGCTTTGGGCAACCTGGTCTTGTGGAGGGTGTCCTTTCCCATGGCAGGGGGGTTGGAACTAGATGATCTTTTAGGTCACTCCCAATCCACATCACTCTATGATTCTATGGTAATAATGGGGACAGGAAGACCAATTTGTATCTCCACGAAGAAGTAGTTCAATATGTTTTCTTTGTTCTGTTAACAATAGTCACTGATATCATTAAAATATTATATAAAGCACCTTTGATTTGCAATAGAGATTTCAATGTGACTTCACATTGAAATATAGGAGATTAAACACAGATTAAAAGTAGTATGTACCTTTTCCTGGTGATGGTGCACAGTGTATTCAGTATATGGACAGCAAAGCTTTCACAGTAATAAACTTTTTCCAAATCTTGGCACACAGTATGTGGAGCAGAATATTCCTAATAGCAACACCCACATCACTTAATATTTAAACCGAAAATTAATGCAAGTAAAACTGATGACTTTAGAGGCCATATTATGTGAAATACTCACGAGCATCTGCAAAACAAGTAAGTCTTATTTATTTATTTATTTATTGATCTCCATAACACAAAAGCGAGTTTACAAGATTTTCAGAAAAAATAACAAAATAACTGATTTCCATGAGCATGTGTGAGGTCAGTGTGGACTGCAAGAACCATTTGCTCAGAAAGCTAAACTCTACCTGAATTCTTTCGAATGTGAGCCCTGAAATTCAGAAATGAAGTAGATAGAACTTACATTAAGATGTACAGTGAAGACAAACTTAAAGTTTTTTTCATGTGCAAGGAAGATTTTTACCTGGGATAAACAGAAGTTTAGCATGTCTTTATAATATTAAAATATACACAACTTTTCAATTCCTTGTACGCGAAATAAACTTGATGTACAATCTTTATTTTCTGTTGCAGTTTAGTCATCCAATTTCCGTTGCATTAAAGGTACATCTTCCATCTGAAAACATGTATATCAGTACTTGGTATATATTTCTGATTCAAGGAAAACAAGACCACTCAGAATGACAGAGTTTAAAATACTTGAGGCTTAATTCTGAGTCTGGATTGTTCTAGTGATAGTGACTTTCCAGCACATTTTTTTCTATTGGCTTGTGTTGTGGGAGAGGGGACACCCAGGACAGCTGATGCAAACTGGCCAAAGGGATATTCCATGTGATGTTATGCACAGTATGTAACTGGGGGGAAGTGGGCTGGGAGGCAGTTCAGATCAAGAACTTGCTTGGTCATCCTGGAGAAGAAATGGCTACAGGGGTGCTTAACAGCAGTTCTTGGTGCCTGTGGGAAAGTCATCGAGGAGATAGAGTCACGTTCTTTGTAACAGGGTATGGTGGGAAAAAGAAAAGTATTTCAGACTGTATGTGACAAAAAATCTTTTTCTCCCATGAAGATAGTCAGGTAGTGAAGCATCTTCTCCCCAGAGGCTGTGTAGTCTCCAACCTTGGAGGAGGAAGAGGTTTTAAATACCTAACTAGATACAGCCATGATCATCTTCTGATTTCACAATCAATCCTGCTTGCAGCAGGAAGTTGGACTAGAGACGACATGAAGTGCCTTCTAACTTAAATTAGCCTATCATTTTATGATAATTTTTGTGGAAATCAGAAGATTTCTAAGTGCCTAAAGTAGCATGGGTATATCTATGTTCCTCTGAAATATGCAAACTTAAGAGGCATAATATCAGTAGAGGTTTGATTTTTTTTTGATTGGGGAGAATGGTAACAGAACTATGGTCAAAAATAATATTCAAACAGCCATTTCAGTGTTGTCAGGGATATTAAAGTCTGTTATTCTCTGTGAATTATTTGAGTTTTGTTTTGGAGCCATGTGGTTTGGGGTTTGATTTTTGTTTTGTTTTGTTTTAATCCTTTCCATTTGGAGACATTTTATTGTGTCCTGTATAATACAAAATAAAATATAGAAAAAATATAGAGGTTTAGTTAATCTTTGATTTTTCTATGACAAAAAAAAAGTCCAGCATTTTAAATCTTAAAATGGTTACAAAATTCCCACACAGCCTATGGTTTTCAGCTAAACCTGTATGGAGTATCAGTGAGAGTGCATTTGAAATAATTATTGTTAAAGTAAAATGCAGCTGAATATCAGCATTATCCTGTCTCCTACACAAAAAATGCTCAATCTCCTCCTCCCCATTCATGTTCTTTTTAACCAATGTCTATGATTTTAAATAGTATGTCTACACCTAAGCAAAGAGTAAGTGACTTCCACCTCTTCAAGAATCAAACCGTTATAATAGTAGGTCATTAAAATTGGCATTATTGCTACTTTTTAAAAAACTAGCTGCCAGGACTGAACACTCACAGCCTCCACATGCTCCATCTGGAACTGAAGCTGCTCATTCCCTCTGAAAAGTCAAGTTCGGACATTTGCATGGAAGTGCAAGCATTTGACTTTCACAAGATAATCAATGTCTTTTAGAAACGTCCCCATACATACATTTCTCCTTCCAGATAATTAGAAATTACTAGAAACTCATAAGCACTAAGGCCATGCCTCTAGTCTTTCTCCTGAGCTATATGTTAGACAGCAATGAAAGAAAGGGGCTGTGAGATTTAAGTGAGCTTTGTGTTACCTGTGCACTTTAACTCTGAACTTGGCATACGCTGTGAAATATAGCATTTGGCCGTTTCATGGCAGGAGCAAAAAGAAGATACAAAACTTAGACATTATGCTAACTCTGTGCCATACGGAATATCTTTAGGCTAACTGGTCTTTGAGATGAGTGTGAGGAAGAATAAGGAGAAAGAGGTAAGACAAAATACATACTTATATCTATTGTCTCTAGAACTATTTAAAGCTACACTATCATAAAAAACCACTAAATTCTTCATTCTTGAAAGACAAGAAAAAAATGAATCCAATTTATTTTAAATTGGTATTCACTTAAAAGAAGATCCAGAAATATTTAACCTAAAGATACGTTTTAACAGAAAGGAAGATTCTATTAGGAATCCTATACTGACTAAGCTGAACTTCTACTAAAAATACAAATGTTTGCCAGAGTACTGTAGTGGTTTAACCTTGGCTAAACGCCAGGTGTCCACCAAGCCGCTCTATCACTCCCTTCCTCAGCAGGGCACAGAGGGGAGAGAAAAAAAATAAGATGGAAAAAACAACTCCAAAATCGTGGGTTTAGATAAAGGCAGTTTTAATATAGAAAAAGCAAGACCACGCGCAGAAGCAAAGCAAAGAAAACCAAAAGATTATTCTCTACTTCCCATCAGCAGGTGATGTCCGGCCACTCCCTGGGAAGCAGGGCTTCAAAAAATGTAGTGGTTGCCCTGGAAGACAAAACATTGAAAAAAAAAAAAAATAATGTCCCCCATTCCTCCCCCTCTCTCTCACCTTCCCATTGCTGAGCAGACGTCATATGGTATGGAATATCCGTTTGGCCAGTCTGGGTCAGCTGCCCTGGCTGTGTCCCCTCCCAGGATCTTGCCACCCCCCGCCTACTGCTGAGGGGGTGGAAGAAGGGTCGGAGACACAACCTTGATGTGTGCCGGCACTGCTCGGTAGCAGCCAAAACACTGGTGTGTTATCAACACCTTGCTGCTACCAATGCACAGCACTGTAAGGGCTGCTACGGGGAAATCAACTCCAGCTTAGCCTGACCCAGTACAAGTACAAAGGAACCATCTTGGAAAGCTTGGAAGAACATATTAAAACTGTTTGACATCTACTCTTACTCTTACTCTTAAAATATTTAATTTCACTTTATAGACTCTGGAGTGAAAGAGTACAAAATGGCTACTTTAGTACAGTGGCTTCTTCAGCCACAAGACTTTCTTGATATTACATATTCACTGACCTTCCTACAAAATGTTGTTATTTGAAGTCCATAAATACAAAAAGATAATAATAGAGGTAAATCAGGCTTCATGAATAAGGAATGAGAGACCTTTATTACTATACAGATCAACAGAAATTCAGCAAACATCATGAGGTTCCTTCTGCTCTACTGGTTATCAGTAGAAAGTGTTAATTCTTACTTTTTCTGCATGAGGGCATTTTAAGGTGATATGCAAAAAAAACCAGAAGTCTGTGACTATTGTCTCATTGGTTTATTAATTACAGAAAATAATTAATGCCTCTGTATGGTTTTTAAAGAATATTTTTTTTTTTAGTTTACCTATCAGAGAATGAAGAAGCTGATCTTCAGGTCTAAAAACATCTGTTAATTAAGAAATTTATTAGAATACCAACAGATCTGAGACTTCATCACCACGCATATGTTAATTTTCATCAAATGTTTGAAAACTTTCCTAAGATTTTGATCTCTGAAGTATTTTTATTTCTGAGCTGTATAGTGGGGAAAGGCTAAAAATTATATATAAACATTATTTTCTGAGCTAACTTCTGGTTATGAATTTTCCCATGACAGAATATGACAGAGGAATTGTGTAAAATGATATGCAGGTCCAGTGCTGCTTTCACTGATGGTGCATATGGGCCAGTATTAAAACTGATTAAGTACTGTCAGAAGAGTGGGTATGGTTCTGTGGCTTGGTTCTAGTTCAATAAATGAATTGTTGTTGGTTTGGTTTTTTTGGTTTGGGTTGGGTTTTTTGTGTTTTTTTTTTTTAATATCGTTCGTTTCTAGGTAAGATGAAGAAATTCACTTAGACCAGATCTTTGAAGATACATGGATCACTAATAAATATTGATTTCAGGGTAGTTGAGGTCACTTTTTCTTCTTGGAACACAATCCATTTACATCAAACTATAAATGTGAGTAGATAGAGAAGATATGCGTAAGTCTGTATCTTATGTGTGGATACGTAGTCCAGTAAATCTGGAGAGTAACAACTGTCATAATTCACGTGGGAACCAAGGAGGAGAAAGCATACTGGGACATGAAAACACACAAAAACAGTCCTAAGACAACCCAAGAATGAGAAGAAGAAGGCACCACCATGAACATTCCACTCCTCCTAATGAGTCTGGGACCTCACAAACTCACTGTTACACCTGCCATGTCTCTGTTTGAAAGACAAACACTGTCAGCCTTAAACTGAAACAAAAGGTGTGCACAACATCATAGAATGCAAGTAGATAGTAAAAACATTATGTGGAACATTTTAAACAGTCTTATCAGTGAGGCTTTTCACTGTGAATTAAATTATTTGAACTATTAGGCTGTTAAAAACGTGTTGAACTAACAATGGCTCCATATAGATGGTGTTGGGATTTTTTTGCCCATTACAAGATTTTGAGTGCAACACAGTCAAGCATGTCATGATGGTAAAATGCATGCCTCGTCATAACATGAATATCTGTCTAACAAACAATAATGTATTAATCAGAACAACTGAAAAATGTTGTTGATAAGTTTAACATGATCAGCCTATCTCCTCATTCCTTTATTTGAACTTCTTTCTTTGTTATAATGTTCCACAGACAAAGCAGTGGAAATTTTTTTATTTTATATATAGATCCTGTGCTCATCACTATGACACCTAAATATTAAAATATTATACCAAGTAACGTTCTTGACATTCGTCATGGCTTTGTTTTGTTTTGTTTTTCTATAGTATCCTCAGAAAAATAAATAAATCTGGAAGACTTTTGGATTTTGATTTTGAATTCTGTGGATATATTTTCAATACAACCGAATGTTACCATATTTTACAACGAGGAAAACCAAAGAAATGTACCTTACCCTCAGAGCAGGAAATGAAAGGTGTGCTATAATCTTTAGTTTCTTGAGACACTATTGTGAAAGGCCAGTTTTCTCCAGTGCTCTTACGGCCAAGATGAAAAGCAAGAGAGACAGGCAAGGCATTAACCTTAAATTTGTTTGGAGCAGTAATGACTGGTGCTTCTGACAGGTCTGTCTGAGAAATCACCTACAAAATGATAGTGTTATAGTTGTTAATAAAAATGTTAGTAAAAGGAATGGCATGTGTACATTTAGGAACAGCAAAACAAAAACACTGAAAAATCTGAATACATTGTCTAGGAAAATAGGTTTTCCTTTATTACAGAGAAAATGTCACAATATAAATCAAACTTTCCAGTACCTTTCTTCAGTGATTCTTGAAATGGACTAATAATGCATCCAGAACTAGCTCTTCCTATTCCCAAATCAGCTGGCTTACTAGTTCCAGGTGTTAGAGCCATCACTTATCAGGGTGAGGCAGTTAAAAATGGAGGTGTGTGAACAAGAATGTTAGTGTAAAGCAAATTGGAAGAAAAGGACCTGGGAGTCCTGGTGGACAAGGACCACACCTGGAGCGTTGTGTCCTGTTCTGAGCTCCCCAGTACAAATGAGACATGGACATACTGGAGAGAGTCCAGCAAAGGACCAATAAGGTGATGAAGGGACTGGAACATGTCTCCTACGAGAAAAGGCTGAGAGAGCTGGGACTACTTAGAGAGGAGAAGGCTCAGAGGTATCTCACCAATGTCTATAAACACCTGAAGGGAGGGTGTAAATAAGATGGAGCCAGGCTCTTTTCAGTGATGTCCAGTGACAGAACTAAGGGCAATGGTGTCCTGGTTTTGCTGGGATAGAATCATAGAACTAATTTTCTGCACAGAGAAGCTGCATTTTAGAGCAAACTGCAGCACTTCATTGTGTGAGAACAAAGTTGATAAGACACTTTGATGTAGTTTAAGACCCGCTATGAAATGCAGGTTCCCATAGTGATCAAGGTCTTGAGCAGTTTTGAGACAGCCAGGTGCAGAAGCGGGGAGNCAGTATTGGTGTTGATATTAAGGTTTTTTACTCTTTTATTAAATCTGTTTCTATTTCAACACCACATTTCCGTTTCTTTTCCCAGTTTTCCCTGCTCATGTGTGTGTGTGGGGAGGCATGAGGAAATAAAACAACTATCTAAACCATGACAAATGGACACAAACTGAAACACAGGAGGTTCCTTCTGAACATGAGGAAACACTTTTTGACTGTGAGGGTAACCAAGCACCGGCACAGTTTGTCGAGGGAGGTTTTCCAGTCTCTCTCCTTAGAGATACCCAAAACCTGTTTAGACACAGTCCTAGCAAATCTGTGCCAGCTGTAGGTGGCTCTGCTTGGTCAGGGAGGTTGAACTAAATGACCTCCAGAGGTTTCTTCCAACCTCAACTATTCCATGGTTCTGTGATCTCTATGAATGTCAAACTTTAGGCAAAGACTAATACAGAAAACTATCACTCCTTCTTTGCCTCTCAGGGGGCTCTTTCCATCCTGCTCCTAAGTGGGTTATTCACATGAAACCTTGCCCTTACTTGGGACTGTGGTTCCACAGGTAGTAATACTGGAGCTAAGTTCAGGAATGGGCACACAATCCTTTTTAAGATGACAGTGCTTTGACATACTGCAGACTTGTTATCTGATATCTGATAATTGTGTGTTGTCCAGCATAGCCCTTTTCGCAGTGTGTATTGTCATCCTTGTTTCATTATTAAGAATATTTATGGGGTCTCTTCTGCAAGAAGGGTAGAATATTTGGTTTTCATTTAAATCAACACATTCAGAAGTAGTTTGTTGAGAAGCCCTTAGTACTACCAAACTGCTATTACCTTTCACTGAAGGCCCTATTACCTTTGCCTCTCCCCTGACAAACACATAAAAAAAGATTTGTGTCTAGCGTTGATGGTGTAACATGGCAGCAGTGAGGCTGTAACTTGGCTACATCATATTTTATGACTTTAGGGAAGATGTTTAATTGATGAATAAATTGTTCATAAATTTGCAGTTTTACTGTAGCTCCTACCAACACCATTCAGGTGTGTAGATCACCCAAATTCCCTCAGATGCTTACCTTTCCTTTCCTTCAGGACCTTGAGCATCCACTGCATTGAAAGTCTGCACCTCAACTATATTCAGCAAATCTATCTTTATTGTGAGGGTGTTTAAATCAGTAGAGTACAATAAACCTTCAGAACCATTAAAATTATCTTCCATCCAAACGAGCACAGATAGTAATCAAGCTGTTGCTGCCTCTTGTTTAATGAAACCTTGTTTGGAAAATTGCCTCTTTAAAGTGTAGTAGTTAACTTTAGTAAGCCTGTGTACTGCTTTTACTTTGGAACACTCTCTTTGATCTCTTAACAGCCAATGTTTCTAGCAGTTTCCATCCAGTTGTCATTCAGAGAAGTGTTCTGTTTCTTTGGTCTTAAACCCAATGAGCCAAATTTTTTTTGTGCTGCAAGATAATAACTCTAGAAACATTTGCTACAAACTGACTTTTGCTGAGCACACAGTGGTATAAAAGATGCTTAATGTCATGTTTTATAGCTGGTGCTTTTATGGCCTATGCTTTTTTATGGTATGCAACGTTTACTGTTGCATTTTTCTAATTCAATATCCAGCAAAGAAATTAACTGAAAATATTACAGACATGCTGTAGCTGATGAAAATAATAAAAGTGAACTGTGTAAGTAATGTCTCAGCTGTGAAGGGCTATTTTTAGTTGTAACTTTTGAAGAAAGTTTTGTTTCTTTTAAGTTGAAGAGCCATTAGTATACTGAGGCAAAACAGTTACCATTAAAATTTATCAAGAAATATAAAAACCCATTTATGCACTAATGTACTCCATGTAAAAGCTTCACCTGCATAGTAATATATGCATCATGTAATTAGGTTTTTATGAAATTTCTGCTCTTCTGTTTCCACTCTGTTTTGCCCTTCTGCCTCATTCACATGAGGGAAAACCTGCTTTAAGCACATAACAGCATAGAGAAGCTTAAAGCAAATTTTCTATCTAATACTGGGTACATGTCTGAAGTACCTGAAGATCCTAAGACAGGGAAGTACTATGGCTCACCTGTTCTTTACATTTATTGAAAGTTTCTGCAGTTCTCTCTTGTTTCTTACTTTTGGGCACCTCTCCAGAAAAGGATCTGTAAGTTCATCCTTAAATGTATCCTTCTTTTAAGAGTCCTCTGAGACTAAAACAAGATTTCACTTTGTGCTGGTTTGGGCTGGGATAGAGGTTTGAGTTGTTTGGGGTTTTTTTTCATAGTAGTTAGTATGGGGCTGTGTTTTGGATTTGTGCTGAAAATAGTGTTGACAATATAGAGATGTTTTAGTTATTGCTGAGCAGTGCTTACAGAGAGTAAAGGGCTTTTCACCTTCTCATACTGCCCTGCCAGCAAGAAGGTGGGGGGGCTCCCAAGAAGCTGGGAGGGGACACAGCTGGGACAGTTGACCCCAAGCAACCAAAGGGATATTCCATGCCATACGACATCATGCTCAGTACATAAGGGGCTGAGAACAGAAGAAGGAAGAGGGAGGAAGTTCAGAGTGGTGACGTTTGTCTTCGCAAGTAACCATTATGCATGATGGAGCCCTGTTTTCCTGGGGATGACTGAACCCCTGCCTGCCGATGGGAAGTAGTGAATTCATTTCTTGCTTTGTTTTGTTTGCATGTGTGGCTTTTTCTTGACCTGTTAAACTGTCTTTATCTCAACCCACCAGTTTTCTCACTTTCACTCTTCCAGTTCTCTGCCCCATCCCACTGAGAGGAAGCAAGCGAGCAGCTGTGTGCTGCTTAGCTGCCAGCCAGGTTAAACTATGACACACATAAATGCCCATAGGTGAATACATGACTGTAAACGCTTTTGACTGCAATATCCTTTGACATTAGCACTGGTTCATGTATAGTCCTGTCCTACATTAATAAAATATGCATGCAAAACAAATTATCTCCTTGCAGAGAATTGATGGTACTTTTTTGTTTAATGTGGTGATTATTATTTTAACCTCACTGGTCATTATCATTGTTTTAATCCGATCAGACTCACTTGTGTCTTCTGTGATTATTGCCATTTTACAAAACACTCCAAAAAAAAGTTAGATTCTTAGTTGATTCTTTGTGTGGCATTGCTATTGGGACATTTGGCAAGTTTAAAAAACAAGTAGTAAGTCACTGAATAAACACAGGTAGTCCAGAAATGTTATCAGTAATAGAATGGTAATCTCGACAAAAATATGCACAGATAACTAATCCTCTACCTACAGCTATCTGACATTCCTGCATTTGTAATCCAAGGTCTTCTTTGCTGTTTTAGTTATAGTGTCACATTTTGATCTGTTATTATCTGAAATAATTCCATTAGCTGTACTTAGATTTAGTACTTTCCATTTATGACATATTGCAAGTGAAGTCACAGTGGTGTTCCTAGATGTATAATACATTATATGAACACAGTAAAATTATATATCCCAATATCCATTTTACCACATTATTTAAATTATGTACAGCTAACATATTCCTGAAATTATTTAATAACTGTTACTGCTGCTGGTATTTTGAGGTACTAGTAATCTTATCATAGCCCTCAGATGTTGTTTCACTAATTGCTAAAAGTAGAATGGAGTTTGTGCACCTTCATTTAGCCGCCTAAAATGGTAGCAGTAGTGGAAGTAGGGCAGTCTTCCATCAGTGAACAGAGATAAGCACATTTAGAGCAAAGATTATTTTACTACAAGATAGGAATCCAAGGCTGAGAGGAAAAATTGGCTACAGTCTCCCTAGGCACAATGGGGAGGTGGAGGTTTGACCACTAGTGGTCAAAGGAGGTCTGACCACTATTCCAGACTGGTTTCACAGAATCACAGAACCGTAGGGGTTGGAAGGGAACTCTTGAGATCATCTAGTCCAACGTTTCCTCCTCACTAGAGCAGGATCCCCTAGAGCAGGTAGCACAGCATCACATCCTGGCAGGTTTTGGATGTCTCCAGAGAAGGAGAGTCCACAACCTCTTTGTGCAGTCTGTTCCAGTGCTCTGTCACCCTCAGAGTAAAGAAGTTTCTCCTGCTCAGATGGAACTTCCTGTGTTCCGGTTTGTGCCCGTTGTCCCTTGTTCTGCCACTGGGCACCACTGAGAAGAGTCTAGGCCCATCCTCTAGACATCCAGCTTTGAGATATTTATAAACGTTGATGAGATCCCCTCTCAGTCTTCTCCAGGCTAAAGAGAGCCAGCTTTCTCAGCCTTTCCTCATACGAGAGATGCTCCAACCTCCTAATCATCTTGGTAGCCCTCTGTTGCACTCTTTCCAGTAGTTCCCTGTCTTTCTCAAACTGGGAAGCTTGTAACTGGGCACAATAATCCACATGTGGTCCCACCAGGGCAGAGTAGAGAGGGAGCATAACCTCCCTTGACCTGTAGGCCACGCTCTTCCTGATGCACCCCAGGACACCATTGGCCGCCTTGTCTACAAGGGCACACTACTGGATCATGGAGAGCTTGTCATCAACCAGGACTCGCAGGTCCTTCTCAGGAAAGCTGCTTCCCAGCAGGTCAGCCTCAACCTGTACTGGTGCCTGGGGCTGCTCTTCCCGAGGTGCAGGACCCTAAACTTACCCTCTCCAGGTCTCACTGAATGGCAGTGCAGACTTCTGGTGTGTCAACCACTCCTCCCAGTTTTGTATCACGTGTTTCCTAACTAGTACTTCTTTAAAAGGAAAACTTCATTTCTCTGTTGGTGCTAGTCTCTGATTGCGATTTTTTTCCAGTTTCCTATGTCCTACTTTTTTCTCCTTATTCTGACTTGTATCCTGACTTTTATTTGAAATAGCATGGCCAGTGCGACTAGTGAAGTGATCATCCCATTGTACTTGGCACTGGTGAGGCTGCACCTCGAGTACTGTGTTCAATTTTGGGCCCCTCACTACAAGAAAGACATCGAGGCCCTGGCGTATGTCCAGAAAAGGGCAACGAAACTGGTGAAGAATCTGGAGCACAAGTCTTAGGAGGAGTGGCTGATAGAACTGGGATTGTTTATCCTGGAGGAGGCTTACAGGAAACCTGATTGCTCTCTATGACTACCTGAAGGGAGGTTGTGGTGAGCTGAGGGTCAGCCTATTCTCTCAAGTAACAAGTGATAGGACAAGAGGAAATGGTCTCCAGTTGTGTCAGGGGAAGTTTAGTTTGGGTATTAGGGAAAATCTCTTCACCAAAAGGGTTCTCAATCATTGGAACAGGCTGCCCACAGATGTGGTTGAGTCACCATCCCTGGAGGTATTTAAAAGTCATTATGTGAGGCTCTTAGGTGTACTTGACAGTGTTAGGTTAATGGTTGGACTTAATGATTTTAAGGGTCTTTTCCAACCTAAGCGATTCTGTGATTCTATTCCCTTTCTTTCCCATTAACCAAAAAACAGATTTCAGAATTGTACTTTTCTTAAAATTCATAATTAAAACTTTCCCCAAACTTCCCAATTGTTACTACTTTATGTCTAGCTATTTCTAATATTCAAGGTTGTTCATGATTGCACTGATTTTTGGAGGACTTGTTTTCTTTTTTAATAAATATAGAAACATCAGTCTTTGAAACCATCATTTCCTCACACAGGAAAAGAAACAAGATTATATATATTTATACCTAGGAAATTATAAAGTTTTAGTTGAACTTACACTCTAGGTATCAAATCTTACATAAACTCAGTTCAGCTACCCTTTATTTTAAATTTTAAATAACTATGCATAATTCGTAATTACACTATATAAGGCACAAAATGAGTCTTCTTGTATTTACTGTTTTCATTTTTAGCAAATTCCTTAATGAAATTAAGCTTACACGAGTTAACTATCTTTCCATCTGCTTATCATCTGCTTCCCAATATTTTTTTAAACAATTGATAAATATCTGACAAGTTTGAGAAGAGTGGAATTCTCAAAAACAATTTATCTTCTGTTTCATCAATCGGGTCGATGGAAAAGAAAGGCTGGCCTGTATACTACAGTCTAAGAAAGGTTTCAACTCATTAGTTTAGTGTTCTATTTGGCCTGGTACCAGCCAAAAAGTAACTAATGGATCAACATATACCACCACGTCTTATGTAGCTGGTAATTAATGTAGAGAAGTGTGGGAAATACTGAAGAGGAATGTATAGATACAGGACATATGTCAGGGGAGCTGAATTTGTTCTGTCATTGAAGCATAGTACTGAAAGCTATAGGAAACAGAGCAATATTTTCACTGCTCAGAAAACAATTTCATCACTCTTGTTATATATAAATTGTTAGAGAAACTTCTCATCCTGTTGCTTGTCTGTTTTGTCAGTCTACAGCTGACCTCTGCCAATGTATCAATGTGTGCCTTGTTTCATACTGTACTTATATTGATTTTCACTCACAGCCAGTCCTGCTCGTTGCTAAGTTCTCTATAAAGACTATGCCCTTTCCTTACTCTCCACTCAAGTGTAACTGAAGGAGTACACTACCATGTAATAAACAAGAATTGACATTACATTGTGTCCCAGAAAATTATTTTGGTGGTATTTTGATTTTGCTTGCTTCCTTCTTGATTATAAGCTCTTCTAATAATGACAATCATTTGCTGTTTGTTTATATAGCACTAAGCTATTGGAGGCATTACCACACTACATTGTTAAGTGACAGCAACAGTTAGCTCCAGTTAAAAGGGAATGAACATGAAAACACTGCCAAATATTGTACTTAAAACACAAGAAAATAAAACAATGTTAAAACATTCATTTTTTTTTTAAATGCCTGCCCAATGGCACTGATCACTTGTAAATTTTCATCACCCATTCATTACATTAGATCTTTTGCAAGTAGTATTGTTTAACCAACAAAAGAATCAGTATTCAGGATTTTAAACTTAATTCACTGTGACGTGCGTGTTAAAGAAAAGAGTAATTTACCTAATGTGATGGCAGAAACTTAACGATGTATAGATAAATCATAGATGCATGTTTCTGTATGACTATATAAGCTTCACTGCTTCACTTGCTATATCATTACTGATTCCCAGATTTCAATGAATGCAAAATTTTTTCAATTTTTTTTTTGAGTCTTCTTAATGTAAAGAGTCCATTTCTATTTCCTTATTTCAGACTGCTGACAATGCTGCTGCAGGAGCATAGCAGTGACAGGAGGCTGCAGTAAATAGGTCAGAGCAATTATCTCACAACTTTCCTTTCAATCTCCTCTCACTTCAGGACATCAGGTGTAGACATGGTGATGAAAATATCTTTGTCCAGCTCAGCAACATGCTGTGAGAGGCAGCTTATGGAATAAGATACTGAAAAAGACGGCAGCATGAGAAAGTGTAAAAATATAACATGAGGGACAGAAAGAAAACGTCTCTGACATTCAAGCAGTATAAAAGGGTGAGACCTGATTCTCTCAGCAGTTGCTACTGTAAATCAGGAATAATGCTGTCAAAGCAGTGAAGTTAACATTGGTTTATCTGAGAAGATATTCAAAGTTTTATCTTTCAATCATATCTATCATTTTGTTTAGGGAAATAAAATATGGCAAAGTTATGTGGTGAGGTAAAAGGTAGTTCTGGAAGCCTAGGCATCAAATTAATTCTTCTTCAAATTTTGACCTTATTGGTAATCATAGCGTCATAGAATGGTTTGGGTTGGAAGGGACCACATGCATTTAATCAGTAATTTGCTTGTGAAACTTGCAGGTTAATGCACTGTGTGTACACTAAATTCAGTTGATCTTTTACAGTTTTCTTTAAGAAAACAACAAACTGTGTATTTTGGCATTGACAGGGACTTGGTAAATAATTTGAATGCCATGATATTTCTGGAACTGAGACCTGAGAGCTGGAGAGATGGCTATGAACTACAGTAGGGTTCTGTTTGGCTTTATCATAACTCTGTTGAGAGGAAATATATTTGACTAGTTGAAATGAAAGTTAGTGATTTTTCTGCATAGAAATACAATAAGGAGTGAGCAATTCAATCAACAATTGAAACTGATCAATTAACCTGTTTACAGTGCTATTGATTTATGAAACCTATTAGAAATGTTGTAACCTCAGACTTCACATGTATGGAACCTAAAAGAGAAACCCATCAGAAGTAGCTGAAATCTGTTTCAATGATCATGGAATAATTTCTGCCTTGCCATATGTGCAATTAAAGGTTTTATTCATTATTTCTGTGTTGCTTCTTTTAGCAATATTGGTGCAGAGATGGATATCTATTACAAAACTAAGGGAGTCTATTGGACAATTGTCTTGCAATTTGCAGCTAAAAATTTGACCTATTCCTAAAAATATTCAGGAAAGTGAACTGGTTAAAA
Organism: Psophia crepitans; assembly: GCA_013399095.1. Lineage (NCBI taxonomy): Eukaryota > Metazoa > Chordata > Aves > Gruiformes > Psophiidae > Psophia > Psophia crepitans. Next base: position 121,805 of record VWZZ01003593.1, on the reverse strand, counting down.
TGCAAAATCCAAAAACAAAATCAAAGAGAAAGAATGAGGGTAAATAATTGAATATATCTTAAATTTTTAAGTAAGAAACACAAGTTACAGATTACCCTGAGGTTTTACATTTGTACTCAACATACTTAGTGTGAAAAATTGTATGAACTTATTCCAGGTCCCTCCGTCCAGTTATCATCCTATTTGTAGTACACATTCTGAGAAAAGCCTCCTGGTCTGGTTGGAAAAACATAATAATAAACCTAAACCCTGCTTATCTCAGTATGAACTGCTTTATGTCTCAGTATCAAACAGCATAAATTCTAAAAATTTTGTCTTTTGCAATTTTATGGTCTTTTTTCCTACTATTTTTTACCAGGTTTGAATGTTAGCTAAAGCAGTCATTGACACATGTTCTTACTGAGTTGATGTTGCTGCAACAAATTAACTTGGCATGACTTTCCCATTAATGCTGTTGTAATTTGTAAATTGCGTTTTAACAAGATCTAATCTTTACTTCTGGGTTGGTTTTGTTGTTCTTTTTTTTGTTTAAAAAAACAGTAAGTAAACTTTGGTGTCTCAGACAGCCACATAAAAGAGGTGTTGCATGGTGTCTTTGGGAAGGTCCGGGGACTTTGGAGCTTGTAGTCTGAGTTTTATTTCTGTTACTTATATAAAGCACTTACTCATACACTTGTCTGAAAATTTGAGATTGACTCCTTTAAAAAGAAAATGAAAAGATGAATGAACAGGACATGACAGACTCAGACTCAAACCCAGCTGTACAGACAGCATGAACAACTTAGACTCAAACCTAGCAGTGTGATGAGATGAACGGGGTCCAATAAAACACCTTATAAAGACTGTTCAGATGTATGCCATGTTCTTAAAGGCTTTCCTGGAAGTCAGTGTGCAAAGCAAAGTTTTTAAGATGATAATGTCCTTCTAGAATCTACAATCAAAACAGACATCTTGAACTCATTGTTCTTTTTTCTTGTCTACCTATTACTCATAACCTTAAACTGCATTATAGCTGTCTGTTTGTTAAAGGAAGATTCATGCTAGCAGTACAGGAGTAGAGCAGCAGTGGGTTAATAAATGCTTACAGAGCACTGTCTCTTTACCTATGCATCAGTTATTCCTGTCTGATGTAAAGAAGGAAAACTTTTTAGAGGCTAAAAATATGAAAAACAGAATGTCAATCTCATAACTTCAAACATTGCATTCAATGCCAACTAATACTCTATCAAGGAATAATTTCTGCAAACTGGATTTTCAGGCATTTTGCCCCTGTGGGCTAACTAACATCCAACCAAGATCAAAAGTGCCTTTGAAATCCTATGTTCAGAGACAAAGAAAAAATATGTTAGATGATCTAGTGCACACCAGCTAGCACACAGAGAAAAAAAAATTTGTACATTTCTCCCCAAATGGTGTATCAGATTAAGTGATACACTGTTGAAATGTTGATGTAACCTTGGACTGAAATTATAGTGACTTCAGTAAGATATTTAATAGTGTATGATCAACATGATCATAAGCACTAGGTACATACCGTAAGACCAATCATCTAGCCAAAAAAGAATAGAGTCCTGTCTTAAAAGTATAAACATTTTTATACTAAGCTATTTCATGTCATATCATGTCGTAAACTGAACTAATAACCTTTAGTTTCTTATACAACATGAGGGTGACTATTAGACTGTTTGGTATTTTTCTATGGAAAGAAGCTGTACTAGCCAAGAAAGGATTTATGCATGCACTGTGCCATTTCAGCACAATGCTGGCAAATGAATTTTAAAACTCACTTAACCTTCTGTTTGAGATAACTGTGATGGCTAACAGCTATGCTTCTAAGTCCTTAACAGTCTAACTTTAACTCAAAGCGATGTACATTTTTTTGCATAATAGCTTATCCATCAGGAAGCAGAAGACTTCTATTCAAAGCCCATCCGAGGAACAAGTGGCTTGAACCCACATCTTCCAGACAACAAGAAAATAACTCTAAGCACAGTAGATATTTGGATAGCAGGTTTTTCATTCTCCTGTAGTATCTGGGACATTCTTTGTTTAGTTTGTCAAGCTCCCCACATTAGAGGACCTATATCTCATTAGAAAATCCTGTAAAGAAGGACGACTCATTTTCTACTGACAACTGTATTTTGGGGAAAATCGCTCTGGATACATTCTGCCTTCTAGAAAGGAAGAATCTAACACCAACTATGAACACGTGAGAGAAAAGAGATGTAGGCTCTTCCAAATAGCAATCTTCTCCATACTTCCTCTACCTTTGTTACTGTGCATAGCAGAAACCAAGATTCACTTAACGAGAGTATCTTCTTGGCAAACTAGTACTTAGGGCACTCACCTAGAATAGCTGAGACCTGAGCACTTTGTGCTCTTTATTTATTTATCTGATGCTTGTTTAATACAAAGTTATAATTGCACATGAAGTCTCATAAACACACACATTCTTGCTAAATGAGTTTTTCAGCCATTTGCATTTGCACTTGATTTTTTCAGCCTGACTTAACATAACAGTGGTTGGACAGAGACATAAGTTATTTGACATCTTGTTAGATCCTTCAGGGAGACGTTTTGGACAATAAATGAATCTTAAAAGCAGAGAAAAAAAACCGCAACCACAAAATGTTTTGGAAATAATTGACAGAGATCAAATTTAAGAACCTAATCAACTCTTCTGCCTAATTCCTAAACACTTAAATATTTCTAACTTTATAAGACTGAAATGACATGTATAAAGGTAGGGGAGAGGGGCTTCAATGAATGGCAGGGCTCAGAGGGTTGTGATAAGCGGTGCAGAGCCTAGTTGAAGGCCTGTAGCTAGTGGTGTGCCCCAACTGTCTGTGCTTGGTCCGGTCTTATTCAGCATATTCAACATCAGTGACCCTGATGAGGGGACAGAGTGTACCCTCAGTAAATTTGCTGATGATATAAAACTGGGAGGAGCGGTTGACACACCAGAAGGCTGCACTGGAGAAGCTAGAGAGATGGGCACAGAGGAACCAAATGAAATTCAACAAGGGCAAGCGTAGGGTCCTACACCTCGGGAAGAACAACGCCAGGCACCAGCACAGATTGGGGCTGACCTGCTGGGAAGCAGCTCTGCCAAGAAGAACCTGCGAGTCCTGGTAGACCACAAATTAAGCATGAGCCAGCAGTGTGCCCTCGTAGACAAGAAGGCTAATGGTATCCTGGAGTGCATCAAGAAAAGTGTGGCCAACAGGTCAAGGGAGGTTATGCTCCCCCTCTACTCTGCCCTGGTGTGGCCACATCTGGACTATTGTGCTCAGTTACAAGCTTCCCAGTTTGAGAAAGACAGGGAACTCCTGGCAAGACTGAAGCAGAGGGCTACCAAGATGATTAAGAGGTTGGAGCATCTCTCGTATGAGGAAAGGCTGAGAAAGCTGGCTCTCTTTAGCCTGGAGAAGACTGAGAGGGGATCTCATCAACGTTTATAAATATCTCAAAGCTGGATGTCTAGAGGATGGGCCTAGACTCTTCTCAGTGGTGCCCAGTGGCAGAACAAGGGACAACGGGCACAAACCGGAACACAGGAAGTTCCATCTGAGCAGGAGAAACTTCTTTACTCTGAGGGTGACAGAGCACTGGAACAGGCTGCACAAAGAGGTTGTGGACTCTCCTTCTCTGGAGTCATCCAAAACCTGCCAGGATGTGATGCTGTGCTACCTGCTCTAGGGGATCCTGCTCTAGTGAGGAGGAAGCGTTGGACTCAACGCTTGAGTTGGATCTCAAGAGTTCCCTTCCAACCCCTACGGTTCTGTGATTCTGTGAAACCAGTCTGGAATAGTGGTCAGACCTCCTTTGACCACTAGTGGTCAAACCTCCACCTCCCCATTGTGCCTAGGGAGACTGTAGCCAATTTTTCCTCTCAGCCTTGGATTCCTATCTTGTAGTAAAATAATCTTTGCTCTAAATGTGCTTATCTCTGTTCACTGATGGAAGACTGCCCTACTTCCACTTCTGCTACTATTTTAGACAGCTAAATGAAGCTGCATAAACTCCACTGCATAAAACCCGCTTCTGTGATTCTGTGAAACCTCCATTTCATCATGATGAAATTTCATATATATTTGTAGTTAGTGTAGCATTTAATAATTGTCTGACAAAAACCTCATAGCATTCCAGTGTTTTTCATAAAATATAAGACAACTTAAACTAGTTTTAGGATTGATGTTGTGCTATAATTTCATTAACATTTTCTCTAAAAGTAGTCAAGAGTGAAAAAGTGCTATATAGTACTTTGTTAGTGTGGTTATACTGTTGGTGATGAGTAGCTAAGAGGTATTACTCTGATTTCACGTGTCAGATATCACAGTACAACTGCTCTTCTCTGTGCACCATCACCAGGCACACCAAGGATAAGAAGGTCATTGGGAACAGTCAGCATGTTTTTGCAAGGGAAAGTAATGCTTGAAAAATCTGATAGCCTTCTATGAGGATGTAACTAGGTGGACAGATGATGGAAGTGCAGTGGATGTGGTCTATCTCAACTTCAGTAAGGCATTTGACACCGTCTCCCACAGCAACCTTGCTGGTAAACTGAGGACATGTGGCCTGGATGATCGGGTAGTGAGGAGAATTGTGCACTGGTTGGAAGGAAGAAGTCAGAGGGTTGTGGTCAACAGGACAGAATCTAGTTGGAGGTCAGTGACCAGTGGAGTCCCTCACAGATCGGGGACAAGTGTAGAGTCTTACATCTGGGAAAGAAGAATTCCATGTATCAGTATAGGTTGGGGACTGACCCACTGGAGAGCAGTGTAGGGGAAAGGGACCTGGGGGTCTTGATGGACAGAGGGATGACCATGAGCCAGCAATGTGCCCTGGTGGCCAGGAAGGCCAATGGCATCCTGGGGTGTATTAGAAGGGCTGTGGTCAGTAGGTTGAGGGAGTTGCTCCTCCCCTCTATTCCGCATTGGTGAGGCCACATCTGGAGTATTGCATCCAGTTCTGGGCCCCTGAGTGCAAGAAGGATAGGGAACTGCTTGAGAGAGTCCAGCGCAGAGCCACTAAGATGATGAAGGGAGTGGAACATCTCCCTTGTGAGGAAAGGCTGAGGGAGTTGAGTCTCTTTAGCTTGGAGAAGAGGAGGCTGAGGGGTGATCTCATCAATGTTTATAAATATGTTAAGGGTGAATGTCAGGAAGATGGAGCCAGGCTCTTCTCGATGTCATTAAGCGATAGGACAAGAGGCAACAGGTACAAACTGAAACATAAAAGGTTCCATATTAATATAACGAAAAACTTTTTCACTGTGAGTGTGACAGAGCACTGGAACAGGCTGCCCAGAGAGGTTGTGGAGTCGTCTTCTCTGGAGACGTTTAAAATCCGACTGGACATGTTCCTGTGTGATGTACTTTAGGTGATCCTGCCTTGGCAGGGGGGTTGGACTAGATGATCTTTCAAGGTCCCTTCCAACCTCTAACATTCTGTGATTCTGTGATTCTCTAGGTTTGACCAGAAGCAGATTTCACTAGCAGAGCCAAACTGCAAGATTTATTAGGCTTCACATTTTAAAAGTTTTAGGTCTTGAAAATCTATAAAATTATTTTCACTATTAAGTTCATACAATGCCTTTGGAAAGACGTGATTTGATTAGTCAACACTTAGTGTGTTGAATTAATGATTAACACTATATAAAGACTGCTGAATATGTTAACTTTTCCATTGTGATTTGTATTAATGAAAATTAACAATCCTACTGACTATAAATCAAAATTACCTTACAGGAAAACAAACACTCTGCTATTTTTTGAGGGGTTTAACTATATTTTAATGGAAAACTGTTCCATACTAGAAACATAACTGTATAACATGATTAGACTGTATAATTGCTTAGCAGTGGCTTATAAGCTTTCCAAATTACTGGTCCTTATCCAAAGTTAAAAATATAATGCCATATACAGGATGCATAGGAAATAACATTATTTGCCTTATACCTTTTTTTATACTTTTAATTTTAACTAATCTGAGTAACAGTGTTAATAAAAGAGTAAAAATATCTCCTAAATAGGGTAAAACTTTTGTCTACTCTATGAGTGTAAGAAGATTACACTGGTTGACTTCTGAAAAGCATAACGCCTACCAAAGAATGGAAAAATAGAACCAAAGTAAAAGTAAAACCAAAACCCCAAATTTACCTAAGGTATTTTAATTACAGAGATTATTTATTTCAGTAAATTGAGATACTTGTCAGATGTCAGTTTCTAGTTGCTAAAAATTATTGACTTTATCAATCCTAACATTTTCTAGTTGTTTGATATTTGTCACAATAAGTAAATGCTGCAAATTTGGCCTCGTCTTTATAGTGTGTCAAGCAAGGACATTACCTCATAGAGGTGTCATAATGATGAATTAATTAAAGCTGGGGAAGTGCTCATATTATGCTAATGAACTCTATTGCCAACGCTAAAAATAAGTAACTTCAAAAATAGCCATAGAAAGCTTTGGAGTGATAATTATTTAATTATAGGGCATCTTTAAAGAAATTAATGATAACTCAAGCTAATATAATAATTTTTTTTCAGTTATGCAACTTCACAACTGCAGCTAAAAAACAACATTCAACGTGTAGAACTTCAAGTGACATAGAGCAAAACAGTTCCATGGAGTTCAGTTCAATGACAACTGTTTGTGCTAATTATGCATTAAGTTTTAATTGTTTAGTTACTATAACTGTGACATCTGAGATGTCCCTCAGCTTCCTCTTAAGTTTATCCAAAATAGTATAAATGTATTGTGTACTAAGCTCTTAATATGACGTTACACATACCTGACCATACCTTCAGAAAACGTAGTGCTGAAATTAAAGTATAATTCTCAAACATTATGATAATCCAGTCTTAAAGGGTTGTTGATGATGTTTTACAGTGTTCATTTCCATTTGCAGCAGAAGGGATGCAGAGAGACAAAGATGGAAACCCACAGTATCTTGACACTAAAAATATTTAGGCCAGACTGAAAGTAAAAACTTAATTGCATTTAACCATTTCAGTTCAGCTTTTGTGACTTGAAAAACACCTGCTAAAAGGCCGCCTAAATTCAGTAGATTCTTCCCTTTTTGATCTGCGATTTTCCTCCAGAGCTTTTGTAGAAATAGATACAACTTTCCTGATCTGAGCAGTCAGGTTATTTACTCTCCAAATAAGACCCACTTGAATTAGAAAGTAGGCTGACAAGATCTTAATGTCCTGAGGGACACAGTTGACAAGCAATGCTCTAAAAATACTCTACTTATACAGACTTCACTGAGATGCCAAAAGCAAACCAGGAAAAAGGACAGGAGTCTAGACCTCTTTCATTTTAAAACACAAGAGATAGAGATGTTTTCTTTTTATATAATAACCTACCAGACAGACAGCTTGAGTAGGTTTTGGCATACCTCAGCTCACCATGATTCAAACATGCTTTCAATGCTCAAGCACATAACCCAGACACCAGGTTAGAAGCCAAATGAAGAGTTGCAGGTGTTCAAGTCTAGTGAAAATGGGCCACTGCATAACAGTAAATAAAAAACATGGCCAAAAGACAAAGCAAAAAACCCCTCATATATTGTGCCTAGAACTCCACAATTATCCCGGTGTTTCTCTCATAAAGTTTGACTATGAGCTTTCACACACTTGAAAGTGATGTTTTTGTATTGCAACAGTATTTTCCTCTCTCACTGGGCTATAAAACCCAACGGTGTCAAAAGGAACAAGGCTGATAATAAATTCATATGTTAAAGCTCAGAAAACTGAGCCTTTTATGCAACTGCAGCCAAAACAACACACCTCCACATATTCGGAAAATAGTAACTGCACAGAGTGTAAATATAATCAAAGAGTGTTGAAAACCTTCAAGATGCTAAAACAGTTGTTATAAATATCTAAATTCTTTGAACTATTAGTAAATATAAAGATTCTATTCTAGAGACAAAAGAGGATGTATATTTTGTATCTTTCCGTTGCTAAGACCTTGGGTACTCCTACAGTAGATTCCTGGGCTACCAGTATCAGATGGTGAGTGAAACTTTCTATGATAGAAACTAAGAGTTCCTGAGACTGATTAGGAAACATCTGTGAAAATCAATGTGCTGAACTCAGAGCTTTTACTACAGTTTTTAGAATACATGTCAGAGGAGAAAGAAGATAGGGTATTCCGGGCTGACATTAATTTTGCCTGTTGACATCTTGCATTTCTGGGAAAGCTGCAGTTTCTAGGGGCCAGTAAGTAGACAACGTAGAACTGATAGTGTACATATATCTAAATAGGGGATACCTTGTCTTCAATAATTTCTCAAAAATATCTTAACATAAAACAGAAATTATTTTAGGTTTGCAACCTATCTAGCAGAACTATCTTTCTCTAAACCACACTACAGATATAGGTAATGTATCAGCATAAAAGTGAGATCCCAGAAACTTCAATACTATTACACATTTCCATTACTGCAGAAGCAGGCTCAAGCCAATCCGCTGATTTTTGGTGGGGTTTGTTGGGTCATTGTTTTTGTTTTCCCCATTGTCCTCTCTTTTCAGCAGTCGAAAAGTGTTAGTCTCTAGTGTCTAGATTAATCTGTATTATCTACCATCAGAAGATATAAGCTTAACTGTTCCATGATGAAGGTCATTGTAAGATCTGTAAATATATCAAATGTGAAAAATCTCATTAGCAAATGTAAAGACAAGGTTATTAGATTTCTGACCACATTCTTTACCAGTGAATTTAGCCCAGTATTTTAACAATAAGTAATCACGTATTATGGGTTAAATTGCTATCCTGAGCTTAGGGTTTGTTTTCTTTCTTTTTTTAAATTCAGTGCTACAACTCTGGCATAACAGCACAACAATAGCAGAGTATGAATTTTCCAAAATGGACATGTTTGCTAGGAGAGTTTCTTAAAAGGTTGTAATTGCCTGGTATTCCCTAGAAACAAAAAAAATCAGGTCCTGCTGGAAATCGTGTTTAACTGGTCATTTTCAGAATATGACACCATTAAAAAACCAAAATACAAGCTTAATCTAGCTCCAGTGCAAGAAAATCTGGTTAGATTTCATTGCTTTGTCTTACTTCTTTTTTTCCTTCAATTTCTTTCACACTGTTTCTGCCATTTCTGGAGATGGCAAGGATAATTTTGTGCATTTTTGCAAAGCTATATTTAAAAAAACAGAACAACAGCTGAAGCAATTAGTATTTGTTTCTAGCTCGATACCATGTGACCTGTTTCCACAGACATTTTTGGAAAATAGAATTTTATTTATGTTTTGTTTTCTTCTGATTTTGTTTGGCTTTGTTTGTTTCCCTTCAAGTTTCCCTGGCAGTATTTTCAATGACAATTTTAAGATTATTTTAAAATCAGTTTTCTATTTGAAATTTTTGACCCATATCCTCTTTGCAGTTATCATCCAGACTAAAGTATTTTGTAGACTTGTAAAATAAATTCGCAAGATTAGAGGTGCTGTGTGTTGGTCAGGAAATGGCAAAAGTAAACTTCTAAAGAGCTTTTTGTATCTTAATTCTTTCAAGCTATAGAGGACTGACTTACCAGAGATTATTAGAGGTGCAAGTTTATCAATAGCTACAGGGCTGTTTATTTCAAAATCATGTTGTATTTGGCTTCTCTTCCTTATAGATAAATCATCAGAAAACAGCTGTAAAATGGTTGTTCAAACTTTGAGGTGGAATATATAGATTAAAATTAAAATGTGCATGACAAAGGCTGCAAGAAAACAGAAGAAGATGACAGAATTTGACCAAAAGTCATTTTTATTTTTAAATATTATAACAACTTAGGCCAAAATTTGATTCATTACAGCATTTGCTGTTGACCAAGCATAGGTCTTAGACTGCTGACTGTGGGATCCTATCCCACTTGAGTTTTACTGAGGCTCCCTTCAGTAACATCTGAATTATTTTCCTCTTGAGCTACACAATTGAAAGCAGTGGTACACATGCCAGCACCAATACTGCAACCCCAATACACCAGAACAAGGAAATATTGTGCTATGTATTGTGAGGGGACCCTCACCAACTAATAAGTGCTAGAGCTGTGACTGCTATCATACTAAACCAGATTTTTCATGAGTAGAAGTCCCTATGCACCAACAGTGCCATATTATACTATAGCTGTCTTTTATTACATCTCATGCAAACCTCACACATATTTGTAAATACACATCTTGAACTTCCTGAACACCAAATTATTGAAAACTGATAAAGCAAATTCATTTCCCTCTGCTTTTGGAATTCTAATGACTAAGAAGAAATTTATTGCCTCTATAGAATTTTTTCTTCTGGCATTGTTTTGACATAGTGACTATAGATTTTCAGCTGACTCTAAAACTTCAGGTTTAAAACCACTTATGATATAATGCCTAGCTTTATGCAAACTACATAGAAGTCCATCATAGCTGAACCCAAATTTTTGTGCTTATCACTATGTAAGAAAACTCCCATTGGTGTATCTTTTAATTGAAAAATCTAAAACCTGACACACATCTTACTGCAAATATTATTGTTGTGGACAGAGTTCTTAAGGTTGGCTATATAGTAACTTTAAATTACTCTCAAACACTAATTTCAGGGTAGGGATTAATGGCTTCCCTATAATAGCAGGCAAGACATGCTAGTTTAAACTAATTTTCTTGGAGTTTTCTATGTCTATAAATCCTGAACTAAGAATGGCACTTGGTTTGTGAACCTAGAATCTTGAGTAATAACTTAAGATAAAAAAAATGAATTCTGATAAAGTCTGTGATAAAAGGAACACGAAGTTTCATAAAGGTCTGCTAATGCTTTCCCAACAAACAGATCATCTGAGCAGTAATTGTATCTGCAAGTGGGGAAAGAAAGGCAAGAATATTAAAGGAAGCCAAGAAAATTAAAGGAAGTCAAGCCCAAAGACCTTGATTTTGATGTGACTTTTCTGCTAAATAACTGTTGATCTTGACCCTGTCAAGATTCATAATTATTTGGGATTCCCCAGATGTGGAACTTTTGTGTTAAAAACTGACTCAACTTTAAATGGAAACTGAGCAGAATTTGAGGATCACAATAATGACATTCAAGTCTGATGATGTCTTAACCTAATGCACAATAATCAGTTCTGTACAGAAAAGAAAAAAATATATAAAGGAATATGCTAGTTGCTCTACAGTAACTATGCCTTACTCTTCTCTCTATGTATTAAGAGTAATATGTAATTATTTTCTTTATATTATTCTGTTATAATAATAAATTTATAATTAGAGAGAAAAAAAAAGGTCCTTCTCATAATTAAATATATAACAATATCATAATCAGCTTCTTTAGAAGTCTTAAGAAAAAGTATGATTGTGCTTCGAATATACTAAATCCTTGTTTATTCTTCTCTATTTGGAAAAAAGTAAAATCTTAAAATAAACTGCAGATCTCAAAATTGTCCTCACTGTTCCAAATGGCAATTACAGCTGACTTTTCTGTTGGTTATGTGTCAACTATGGAAATGCCTAATGCATTTGTCTTTACTTGGGTATATAATGATAGGACAACAGACAATGGTTATAAACTAAAAGAGGGGAGATTTAGATTAGACGTTAGGAAGAAATTCTTCACTGTGAGAGTGGTGAGGCACTGGAACAGGTTGCCAAGAGAAGCTGTGGATGCCCCATCCCTGGAAGTATTCAAGGCCAGGTTGGATGAGGCTTTGGCCAATCTGGTCTAGTGGGTGACATCAGATGATGGGGTTGGCATCTGGTGGGGTTGGAACCAGATGATCTTTAAGGTCCCTTCCAAATCAAGCCATTCTACGATTCTATGATTCTATGAAATACAGGGGTTTTTATTCAGAATCTCAGATTAGGTAAAATCTTTCATCCTGGAAATTTTCTAGACCAAAACCCAATCCTTTTTTGATCCCAGTGATTATGATAAAAATTGAAAGCAATTATTTTTCATTTTGACTAAAAAAGAAATCCTATGAAGAAAGTATAGTGGTTCTTTTTCAAATTTAGAAAAAAAAGAAATCTGCATTTTTCACAGTAACTAGTTCAATACACAAACAAAAATTAAATGTTCCACCTTTTCTTCAGCCTTATGGGAACAACAATCCCAATAATCCTGCCCTTTAGAAATATTTAATGTATTCTTCCTTCTACTCAAAGTTAGTGGTACTTAAATTCATCATCTGAAGATTAAAAGATTTGTAAAGACAAGATAGCGAACAAGATAGACGACAGCTTGAGACAAGATGGAAAGCTACTGGACAGTGTAGAAAAGGAGTGAAGAAAACTCTTGTAAATCTAAGTGACCGTCATCATATTCCCCAAAATGCTTTTAATATCTCAGTCTTTCTTTTTCCCGTACAGTCTAAAAGGAATTTTGATAATAAATTTTATAATAACATAGTGGAATGGCAAAATTCTATTTTGTTTATGTTCTGGAGAAATTTTGAGCCCATTCCACTTTTTACTTTCACATACATGCTATTTCATATTGAACAGTGGCACAAATGTGCTTCATCAAACCTCTCTTCTGCATATCAAATTTCAGTAAAGAGGTGAATTCACTTAAAGGAATAGAATAATTTTTTGGACAGAAAGTATTCAGTATTTTCACACATTATATTAAGTTATTTTACTTTTTCTTCATAAGTATTAAAGATACATAGCTCAAACATTTCTGGGGACTTTTTGTAAACTTCCTGATTTTATACTAACTGAAGTAACCTTTGTTTAAATGACTATTTCTGGGTCCAAACCTGCGGAATCCTACACTGCATTCTGGTTCTTACTATGTACATTTTACTGCCAAACATACCATAAATTTTCATACCTACTTTTAATTTCATGTGGAACATTCTTCAGTGTTCTCTCCTAAGCACTTGAACACTGTGACCAGCCATGAAAGTACACAAGGTTTAAGTCTCATCTCCTTTAGAATTGAATCATCGAAAGAAACTCAAAACCCCAAGATAACAAGAAAAATTTCCTAGCATGAAGGAACTGAAAGATCCTTTTAAAATTTTCCAACTTGCCTTTTAGTCCCACAACATGCCTGATTTCTGTAAGAATATAGGCGAAAGAATAGCAAAATGCATAGACACTAATAGTGGGAAGTGGCATTCAGGAAGAAGATGTGGAATTTTGGTTTAAATTTAGAATTCAATGTGAGTAAGATCTTCAGGACAAGGCCCTTTCCTGTCTAGTTCATTACATGCTTTATTAAAACTTCTAATAGATTTGTGATAACCTCAATAGAGACATTGCATAATTTAGGAATAAGCATATCCGTTTACATAAAGTTGAGCCCAGGAAGTTCTTACTCCCCTGTACACCTGACAGTGCTGTGGGATTATTGCTTAATTAGTAATTTAGCCCTAGCAGTGAAGATGCATATGAAATTATATTGAAATTCGAAAGCTGCCATTTATCCTGGCTATATGCCAGTCGTTGCAGTTATCATTGGAAGTCTATTTATCGCGTTTTTTTGTAGCGGCCTTGTTGGAATAAACACCACTGAAAATAAATAATAATAATTGAAGCGTGAAATAGCTGAAAGAATATCAGTAAGTAATGTTTCAGGGCCCCTAAAATTAAGGGAAGCTAAGCAAGACGCAGCACTGGAGATGGACTTCTGAAATGGGAGCAAGCTCTTGTCCTGGTATTCCTGAATCTAGCCCTTGAGTATCACCTGCTGGAAAATCATCCTACTCCTGCAGAAAGAAAACTTTCAGTATCAGTGGGGTCAGAAGAAGATATAACAAAATTTGTAGTCTAGGATAAGCACTGTTTTTCAGTGCTTAAGATTGCTTTTCTTTCCAGTTTGAAATTTAAACCTACTGATAGCATGTCACAATCTAAGAAGAGGAGAAGGAATTTCTGTGCAAGACAATCATATTCTGGAAGTATAAGGAACTGAGTGAATCAACACATAATGTCTGCAACTTCTCAGACAGTCTGAGGTAACAGTGATGATAATTTTATATTGCATGCTAGTATGATTTTATCAGACCATGAATGCTGAGCAAATTAGTTAATTCAGTAGCTTGATTAAAAATTGTCTCATAACATAGCAGAAAATTTCACAAAGGTGTTCTTTTAAAAAAAGAGAAGCATTTTGTAAAAACACAAACCCTGCAATGACAGAATTCCTCTAACAATCTAGTATTTTACATTCCTCCAACAGGCATGTCATTCACCTCAAAAAAATCAGAGTACTGCAGGTGCTGAAGTCATGTCAGAATTTAGGTTGAGATTTGTCAGTTAATATCCATATGCCACAAATATAGTCAGTGTTTCAGACTATGCTTTCATACTTCTTCGGTTTAGGAGAAAGGAAGAAGTTTCCTATCAACCTATCTTTCTGATATTTTCCATGGAATTTTTTTTCAGTCTTACTTAGCATGAGCATCTTTAAGTTTTTACTTCATAAGGATACGTTCAGAAGCAGCAAAATTCTTTGCATGTTCAAGTATGCTATCTGCAGCTTATGTTTTTCAGATTCATAAATTTTAGATGTTGTTTACTTAGAGCACTAGTTGGACTAGAAAATATTTGAATCAAGGTAAAGTTAACTTTAACTAAAGTTAACCTTTAACTAGGGTCCAACTTAAACCTAAAAACACTCATTTGTGACTGTAACATTCTAAATTAAGACCTCATATTTCAAGTTCAAACAAATTTGTAACAGACTGAACACTCAGCAAGCTATTTAATTTAGTAACTTAAGTCCACTTGTTATACATTACCTCAAAAAGCTTTGTACAAGTGCTTCTCTAAAAGAGAAATGTTTAATGCAAAGACAGTGTATTTCCAGCTTGATTAACACATCTCATAATCCTTAAAAGAAATTAGGCTAGAGTACCTCAAGTTCTGTCACTGGATATTCCCCAATAACTTTCAATTGCTGTACAGCTGGGGCAAAGTTGTTAACAAGCTTTTATGTTTGAAGTGCAAATTAAGCAGAGTTTAAGAGTCAATGTCCAAAGCAGTGTCAAAGTTCTGACTCGTGCAAATGTTGAAGTACGTGACAAACCTAACTTTTACTCAGAAACATTAAATCATGCACCTAAAACTTGATTTTACACAAGGCTACATAACTGGCATGTTGGATGAGCCTTGAAAGTGGTCTGCTACCTTATTTTTGAGGTTATTTGGATATAAAAAACCCTGCTGCCATCCAAATTTAAGCTTCTTGTTCCTGAGGTTCTTTATATATTTAATCATAGGATCATAAAACCAGGCCAGGATAGGATTACAGGAGGTCAGCAATTTTATATCAGGATCAACTCTAATAAAACCATTCTTGACAGGTATTTATGGAAGATGTATTTAAAAACCTCTGGTTACATAAATTCAGCAGCTATGTAGCAATGTGTCATTTGCAGATAGTCTCAGTTTTGCTCCAGTGTACTGGTCCTCAATTCATTTTCTGTGCAATTTCAGAGCATTTCTGAGATCCCTTCTGGAATGCAGTTCCCTTAGGAGGAGAGACAACTCCAACAACCAGTGCATGCGGGATCATCCTAAATCTTCCTCTTTTAGGCCATGCTTGCCCTCCAAGAGCAGAAATACTCTCAATACTCTCAGGATATGCTTCTTTCTTTCTTTCTTTCTTCCTTTCTTCCTTTCTTTCTTCCTTCCTTCCTTTCTTCCTTCCTTTCTCTTTCTTTCTTTCTTTCTTTCTTTCTTTCTTTCTTTCTTTCTTTCTTTCTTTCTTTCTTTCTTTCTTTCTTTCTTTCTTTCTTTCTTTCTTTCTTTCTTTCTTTCTTTCTTTCTTTCTTTCTTTCTTTCTTTCTTTCTTTCTTTCTTTCTTTCTTTCTTTCTTTCTTTCTTTCTTTCTTTCTTTCTTTCTTTCTTTCTTTCTTTCTTTCTTTCTTTCTTTCTTTCTTTCTTTCTTTCTTTCTTTCTTTCTTTCTTTCTTTCTTTCTTTCTTTCTTTCTTTCTTTCTTTCTTTCTTTCTTTCTTTCTTTCTTTCTTTCTTTCTTTCTTTCTTTCTTTCTTTCTTTCTTTCTTTCTTTCTTTCTTTCTTTCTTTCTTTCTTTCTTTCTTTCTTTCTTTCTTTCTTTCTTTCTTTCTTTCTTTCTTTCTTTCTTTCTTTCTTTCTTTCTTTCTTTCTTTCTTTCTTTCTTTCTTTCTTTCTTTCTTTCTTTCTTTCTTTCTTTCTTTCTTTCTTTCTTTCTTTCTTTCTTTCTTTCTTTCTTTCTTTCTTTCTTTCTTTCTTTCTTTCTTTCTTTCTTTCTTTCTTTCTTTCTTTCTTTCTTTCTTTCTTTCTTTCTTTCTTTCTTTCTTTCTTTCTTTCTTTCTTTCTTT
>VWZZ01003593.1:56199-105391 GCA_013399095.1 Psophia crepitans | reverse complement strand
TTTCTTTTCCTTCCTTCCTTCCTTCCTTCCTTCCTTCCTTCCTTCCTTCCTTCCTTCCTTCCTTTCTTTTTCTTGTATGCTGGCACTTTAGTATCTTGCCTTAGAAACATAAACATTGTTGCAGGTGAGACAACCAAAATAATAACATTATCTTGGCCACATTAGGTAGAATGCCGCTTAAAAAAACCCCCATGTTAAGTATTGCAAAATATTTCAGCTCAAAGAATACTCCAGACAGCTAAGAGCAAAGCATCTGTTGTAATGTACTTTTATCTACTCCAAACTGTACGTTGGGAGAAGGGATGAAATAAAAACTACATGATTCTTCCTATCCACCTAAAACGACATTGTAGAACAGCTTCCCACTGAGGGATTTCAATGCCTCCTTTATCACTGTGTAAAATTAACCCCTCCCTCCCTCAAAACATTAAGGACCTTGATGAAATCTTCCATAGTCATGCAATGAGCAGTAACAAACAAACATGAGGTATGCGGTACGCTTGATGGACCTGTGGACAAATATATATGAACCCCTTAGTGGTACAGAGACAGACTGTACTCTAAGCAGTTTGCCACGTGGACAAATCTAAACTACTAACTAGATAAGAGAAATAAATACATGGGCCTTTGTGGTTCTACTAGAAGGGAAACAGGGACCGCTCCCTGAATCATGTTTTAGAACAGTATACATATAGCAAATCTAATTCAATACTTTATTATTCTACCATATACTTTATTTTTTAATTATTATTATTTTAATCTAAATGCATTGTATATTGCCAGTCAGTTTATTATTATCTTTGGTTGAAAACTTGCAATGTATATGAAAACTGTTAACATCTTTTTTCTTTGGTCAAGTTTCTGTAAACTCTTTCACCTCAGCTCTATCCAACTGTTAGCCCCATTGAGAGCTGACGCACAAACCTTTCAGCTTTAAGAGAAACAACACTGCAGTGTAGGCTGTAAAGAAAATTAAGTGCCCTGGGTCTTTGCCTCTTGGTTATCCACACTGCTTAATTTTTAATGTACTCACAGTGTCTCTTAGGGAAACTTCTAGTTCTCTCTAAGACAAACCTGGTTGCAATTCTGATGGATAGCTCACATCAGAGGCTACTCCCAAAAGGGAAACTGGAAGACCACATCATACTGACTTCTGCCTGCTGTAGAGAGTTCTACACTCTTATCTCAGTAAACTGTGCACCCTGAAACATAATGCTCCCACATCGTGCCACAGCACGTAATACACATACCTTGAATTTAGTAGTGTAAAACATTATTTCACTTAATTAAAGCACATTCCTCACATTGTTTGAGAAACTTTTTACTGGGAAGAGGTCCATGCAGGCAAGAGGAGACCAGAAGTCAAGTTCTATGGAGTGCAGATGCAGCCTCTCTGCTGTTGGGAGTCTCCCTGGAAAAACATAGGCATGAGCCATTCTGCGGCACTAAGATTGGGAGCAAGAAGCTGCTCCCTGGATATCTGATCAGTAGCATAGATGAAGCCAGTAGAACTGCGATGTCTGCATTTGTATTGTGTGTATCTCAACTAGTCTACAGAATATTTTTTCAGTAATAGATCACAATAATGATAATAATAATTTCCATGCAATAATAATAATAATTTAGATATGATAAAACTATGTAGTAATAGTGGTAATCTTTTTTAACTGGGGATTTTTTTTTCCTGATATGTAGATTCTAAGTTTCTGATAAAACAATCCACAAAAGACTATCATAACTTTTATTTCTAACATTGATGTAGCGATCTTAAAAATTAATGGTATATTCACTGGGCTTTGTGCAGGCCTGTCTTCCCTGTGTTTCATGAGAAAGGAAAGAAGAAACTTAGTGATAAAATACTCAGCCTGAAACTACTGCAGCTTCACATTAGAAAAGTGAAATAATCACAAATTTAAGTCTATGATGGGCCAAAATTAAGCTAATAGAGTCATCCATGAAACCAGTAAGACTTCGTGCTTTAATGGAAGTTCATGGATTTTGCAGAGGAGGAGCAAAATTGTTATTCAACCAGGATTACTACTTGTAATGAAATTCGTAACATTTAATATGTTTGCACCACAAAATATTTTCAAAGATTTCCTAGAAAAGTAAACAGGCAAAAAAGAAATAATGCACAAACACTAACACAATAATTCACATCAGACAAGGTTATTCATATCACAAAGTTTTTCATAGAATCATACAATCCCTAAGGTTGAAAAGGACCTCCAAGATCATCAAGTCCAACCATCAACTAACACCACCATGCCTACTAGATCATGTCCTGGAGAGCCACGTCTACACATTTTTTGAATGTCTCCAGGGACGGTGATTCAATCACCTTTCTGGGAAGACTGTTCCAATACCTCACTACTCTTTCCGTGAAGAACTTTTTCCTAATATCCAGTCTAAAACTCCACTGATGCAACTTGAGGCCACTCCCTCTTATCCTATCAGGTTTAAATAACGGCTGCGCTGCCATTCAGCAAGATCTTGACAGGCTAGNGGTATCCTGGGTTGCATCAAGAAGAGTGTGGCCAGCAGGTCGAAGGGAGGTTATCCTCCCCTCTACTCTGCCCTGCTGCAGCCACATCTGGAGTATTGTGTTCAGTTCTGCACTCCCCAGTCCAAGAAAGACAGGGAACTACTGGGGAGAGTGCAGCAGAGGGCTACCAGAATGATTAGAGGACTTGAACATCTTCCATATGGGGAAAGGCTGAGAGAGCTGGGTCTGTTTAGCCTGGAGAAGAGAAGACTGAGAAGAGATCTCATCAATGTTTATAAATATCTCAAGGTTGGATGTCTAGAGGACGGGGCTAGACTCTTTTCACTGGTGCTCAGTGACAGGACAAGGGGAAATGGGCACAAACTGGAACATAGGAAGTTTCATCTCAATGTGAGGAAAAACTTCTTTACTCTGAGAGTGACAGAGCACTGACACAGGCTGCCCAGAGAGGTTGTGGAGTCTCCTTCTCTGGAGATATTCAATATACACGTGGACGCAATCCTGTGCTATCTGCTCTAGGTGATCCTGCTCTAGCAGGGAGTTGGACTAGATGATCTCCAGAATTCCCTTCCAACCCCTACCCTTCTATGAACCTGTGAATCTGTAATTGTTAGTGTATGAACAATAAAATTAAGCAATAAGTTTTATTACAGAATTACACAATCATAGAATCACTAAGGTTGGAAAGGACCTCTGAGATCATCAAGTCCAACTGTCAACCTAACACCACCATGTCTACAAGATCACGTCCTGGAGTGCCACGTCTACATGTTTTTTTAATATCTCCAGGGACGGCGACTCAACCACCAATCTGGGCAGTCTGTTCCAACACCTCACTACTCTTCCCGTGAAGAAATATCCAACCTAAAACTCCCCTGATGCAACTTGAGGCCATTCCTTCTTGTCCTGTCGCTTGCTGCTTGGGAGAAGAGACTGACACCCTCCTCACTACAACTTCCTTTCAGGTAGTTGTAGAGAGTGATCAGGTCACCCCCCAGCCTCCTCTTCTTCAGGCTAAACAACCCCAGTTCCCTCAGCTGCTTCTCATAAGACTTGTCCTCCATTCCCTTCACCAGTTTTTGTTCTGTATGCTAGTAACCTAGTATACAGAAGACTGGAGGAAGAAGATAGTGTCTCTTTTGAATCATCATTATGATGTCATTGACGGTTGTTGCCACTATGTAAAAAGACGTGTCACCATCAACGTAATTCTTTTTTAAAAAAAAGTATAGAAAGAGCTGGTTGCTGTAGTTGCAATGTCTGCTGTTCATTTACTTCTGCCACAGCTCAGATTCATCAAATTTTGCAAATAAAGTCTGATGCTGAAACTCTTATGCATGCCAATAGTCTTAATTTTGCACGTTATCCATCAGCTTCAGTAGCAATGGATATTGAAACTTCAGCATTATTCACCTATATAAAGATTAAGAAATCAACTTTACCAACGTAAAGGTAAATCACAGAAAATATCACTGCTTCTGGACCAGTGATGCTAAGCATGTGCAATTCAGAAATGGGAGTCATCTCCAAACGCACACTTAGATGTGTGTAGTCTAGGGGTCTTGGTGAGCCGGTTGTTTGAATCCCCATTAGAGATAATAGAGAACTAGTCAGTGAAAGGATGTAGTCATTGTCAGTAAGAGAATTGCTAAGTAGATCAAATCCAAGTATTTCCTTCAGAATTAACTGACTAGTTCCCTAGTCTTCATTTAGCAGCAGTCATATATCAAATAAAATATGTAGAATACTGTTTTTAAGAAAAAAAATACCTAATATATTCGCCTCAATGACAACTGAATAAAATAATATGTCCCATTTCTTTGTAAATTTGTCATTCTTTTTTTGCTGCCAATATTCAGATTAAATGTCTTCAACATAACTGAAATGTTTTATCAAACAAATACTTCTTTCTTATTATGCTTGTCATTTGGAAAAGAAACCAGACAGAAGTAAAACAGGCTCATCCACTGATCTATGCTAGACATACAGTATTACTCTTATGTATCTTCGGAAGAAAAAAGAAAAAAGGCAGAATGTCTATGGGTCTCTCTTCCAAGGGTGGGTAGCCTGCAATCATCATTTATCTTTGCTTAATTGTCTAACCTGTGTTTGCTTTGTATAACTTTTTAACATTTAATGTGGTTTTACCCTAGATCTCAAATAGTGCTAGCAAGGTTAGTGCAAATGATTCTTTAGTACTCCATGTCACAGACCAGGCAAGATGTTTAGGGAATTTCCTGTTCATGCTGCATCAGGTCCTTCATCACTACCAGTGCACATATGTTACAAGTAGCCTTCAGAGGGCATGTGAGGAAAACATTAAAACATGGTTTGGAATGTATAAAAGAAAATTCCACCTCGTTATATAAAATGGAAAGCTTTGATTAGAATAAGTCTTTAAGAATTTAATTTTATGAAAGGTGAAGGACTTCTCAGTAACTGAGTATTTCTTACCTTAATCTTTGTTTTAATGGCTACAGTATGAAATAAGAAGAATAAAGGTAGTGAAAGGTTGGACTAGATGATCTCCAGAGGTCCCTTCCAACTCCTACCAATCTGTAGTTCTGTGTGAATCACAATCTGACACTGAAGAGTAGAAAAGGAAAAAGTATCTGAGGCAGTTTTGGCAAAGGTGGATCGTTTTAAATAAATGCACACAAGAAGTATTTATTTAAGATGTATTTCCTAAAAAATATGCATTATTACTTAGAAATAATTGCAATTTCTGGAAGTGACAAATACTTTCATGGTTTGCTACTGACTATGTGCTCTTGAATATTTTTTTGCCTTTGAATTTGTTTCTATTGCACAGACAGTAAGGTTTGGTACTTATTCAGATACTTTCAAGAAAATAATTGTTTTGTATGAGGTTTTTTGCTTGGGTTTTTGTTTGTTCTTTTTTCCCCCAGGCATTTTGGTAATCATAGAGGAATGCGATCATGCATGAAATAGTACTGAATGAAATCCTGTATAAGGGAGGTACATTGTTTCTTGTCCTTAGCAAGGAGCTACAGCTGCAGTGCTGATACAGGTAATTAGCTGCCTCTTACAGCTGATACAAGCCATGTTTGCTGCCTGGCTGCTCTGTCCTATGTGAACAGGCAGCTCCTACTTGCACAAGTCAGAAATAATAATGAAAACCCTTTTGCATATGCAGCCCAGAATTCTACCCGTAGTTAAGAGTGCTAATACCTTTCTGTTTCAATGGTCACTTTAAGAGCTGAGAAATCAGAGTCTCATACAGAGTGCTTTATGTTGAATTTGTCATCTAATCAGGCACAACTGATGTCCTTGAAATGTTTGAATAAAAATGGCTCAACTATTGTATTGGGCTTGTGAGGCAAGATTTTGGTAGTGGGGAGGCTCAGGAATGGCTTCTGCGAGAAGCTGTGAAAAGTTTCCTCCATGTCAGATAAAGCCAATGCCAGCCAACTCCAAGTCAGACCCACTGCTGGGCAAGGCCAAGCCCATCAAAGACATTGGTAGCACAGGAAGGACTCACGTTGGAGAAGTTCGTGAAGGACTGTCTCCCGTGGGAGGGACTCCACGCTGGAGCAGGGGCAGAGTGTGAGGAGTTCTTCCCCTGAGGAGGAAGGAGCAGAAGGACAACACGTGATAAACTGACCACAATCCCCATTTCATGTCTCCATGTGCCGCTGTGGCGGGGCGAGGAGGTAGGGAAAATTAGGAGGGAAGTTAAGCCCAGGAAGAAGGGAGCTATGGGGGAGAAGGTGTTTTAAGATTTAGTTTTTATTTCTATCTTACTCTGATTTGATTTGTAGTAAATTATTTCCCCAAGTTGAGCCTGTTTTTCTTGTGACAGTAATTAGTGAGTGATCTCTGCCTGTCCTTATCTTGACTCACAAGCCTTATGTTGTATTTCCTCTGCCCTGCCCAGCTGAGGAGGGCAGTGACGGGCGGGGGGGTGGAGCACCTGACCTCCAGCCAGGGTAGGCCACCACAACTATTTATAAAATTATAGACTAGAAATAAAATACATTACTGTCCGTTTAACATCATGTTTGCATCCTACTTTTTAAGTGCTGTAACATCTGAGCTGTGTGGTAACTGCTGGGAATCTGAAATTTGGCAGTAACATTTGGTGACCTGTGTAAATCAGTTTTGCATTTGACCAGAGAGTTTAAAGCAATCCTCTGCGTATGAAGGCTACATTTGCATGTACAACTGACAAATTACAAAAGTAATGATCCATCAACATTTTATCGCCCTCATGCTTCTGTATGCATACATGTTTAGTGGATATTTTCAGTTAGTGCACATCCTGCTGCTGTCAAAATGGAGCAGAACAAGAAAATAATGCTAAGACAGAGGAGTGTAGGGATTGTTTTCACACAGGAGAAAGAGGAACATTACAAGAGGTTCAAAAGAACACTATCATCCCAGGGTTGTCAGGGTATTTATTATGTGGCAAATGCATCAATACAGCAATCATTACCTTGTGCTGTGGAAGTGGTATGGAAAATGTTCGTGCTTTCTCCAGAAAGCAGACTTGTGTCAGGCAGGACTGAAAATCCATTTGTTCCTTTTCCTGACCAAAGCAAAAGCATCCAGGTGTATATATTTTTAAGTAGTTCAACAGGAGGAAAATCGTTTGTGCAGCTATGGTCATGCCTATTGCGAAAGAATAATGCATGATCATATTGTACCGCTGCAGAAAAGTCACAGCTGTCACTGTCGTCTGCAAATAACCTAGTACCTTTTATGTAAGAATTTCTTTATGTGTTGCTTTCTTTTTTTTTTAACTTAGTGACTTTCTGTTAAATAAATATTATCAATCTACAAACTGAAATGTTGTGTAAAAAAGAGAGAAGTAATGACACTGTGATTGCTGTTCTGCAATTATATTAAGTTTT
This sequence comes from Psophia crepitans, assembly GCA_013399095.1. Classification (NCBI taxonomy): domain Eukaryota; kingdom Metazoa; phylum Chordata; class Aves; order Gruiformes; family Psophiidae; genus Psophia; species Psophia crepitans. The sequence continues at coordinate 98,011 of VWZZ01003593.1, read as the reverse complement.
TTAGTGAGTACATATGCTAATCTGGGTGCTTGTGCAAATGAACATGCATCTGTGCTGTTCCATTCCATTCACTACATAAAATATTGACTGCTGCTTCTTCAGGTTGCAATACAGTTGCAACATGTATTCAAGGGCAACACAGAACTAGAATTGCTGTTAATGCTGTCTAACGCCAAAAGTTTTCTTGTTAAAAATACAAAATAGCTCCTCTGATTTTCTTACTACAGGATTAGAATATATAATTTTGAACCCTAGGTACGGTTTGTTCCGATGCCATTTTGTGCCTATTAAATTGCACTGTTGGTTATGGATGAAATTTCAGCCTTGTGCTAGCACAAACTTCCTATTAAGATCCGTGTCAATTAGAACTACCTTGTGTTTCATTCTACTTCATACTTCATATTTAAATGACTATGAGAACACTTGAACACAGTCCGCACAGGTGATTTTTAATCTCTAACCATCATTATGTTCTTCTTCACAGTCCAATTCACTAGACATCCAATCACATTTTTGTTCAGTGGAAAGGAGATTTTAATAATCCAAAACATTTCAGCCTTATACCCTCTGCGTTATTATTCAGTCAGGTACAGGACAAAAGGACAGAAAATCCTGCTAATAAATTATATTCCTTGCTCGGAGTAGCAGTATACGTCTATCCTAAAAAGTAACCTTTACCAGTGCATGTGAGAATAATACATTTCTTATAGAGTCATCACCTTTTATTATATCCTAATCCTTATGTGGATGTCATTTAAGTACAATTTTTCTATGTCCAGATTTCAGTTCTCATTTTTCTAAGAAGTGCTTTCTGAAAAATGTTAGGGACAATTCAGAACTAAACCCAAGTTCCAAAAGCTTCCAAAACACATATATTTAATGGTTACATCTGGATTTCAGTCTCGTTAAAAATCTCTACTTTTCTAAGAACAAATAAAAAACTCAAGACTAAAGGCTTTTGTCTTTTGAGTCTTGATTTATTCAGTACACATTTTTAGATCAGCTGGGTGGATGGATGGGAATGCTCAGATCCAATAAGGACAGTTACAGGTATAAAAAGAGGTGTGAGATTTAGTATGTCCTTGATCTGAACATGAGGTTAACAGTCTGGGATGAGAACTATTGGAAGATTATTGGGATGTACTGGAGGCTCAGGAAAGAATACTTTCGAAAGCGTGTTCTTTTTTTTTTTTTTCCCTTCCATTTCTGTCTACATTTTTGAATATCCAGAATTGTCTATGAGTGCTAAGCAAATACTGAGGAAACTGGAAGAGGGGGGAGGGAGTTAGGATAGTCGAATTGTAATTATTCCCACAAAATTATATTCCCTGCATTTTATTTTCAAGAATATTCAAAAACAATTCCCTAAAAATACAAATTTAAAGGATGATGTTCTCTGTACCAAAGTACTTGCTTGCAGTTACTGAGATAGGAAAAGAAAACGTGGTATCTCACTGTGCGTTGTGTGAGCACATTCTTGTTTTATCACTTGCCCAAAATTAGATAGGACTGCAAAATAGGCATCCTGTTTAAAGGCAAAACCAGAGAACATACGGAAGACATGGGATCATCTGTTTACAGGACAGTTTCCATTCGCTCAGGGCTTTCAGGTCATTCATTGTATGGAAATTTGCCTTAAGGGCTTTGCCTGAAACTGGAGATGGAAATGTGTACTGAGCTGCAGCAAATAGCATTAAAATTTTCTGACACTGGCAATTGCCCAGTAGACACCAAACCCCAAGCATTTTCAGAAGAAACTGTATGTTCATTTTCAGTTGTTAACTGAGATGTATCTTATAAAGAAAGAGGTACCTGCAAGCTGGATTTTCTGTCGTACGTCCAAACTTCAGTTTGACTCAGTCAAAAGATTTTTAAAATCTTGTAACACAATATCATTGCTGTATCATTGGATTATGGTACAGGCTGTCACATGTGGGTGGCTGTCAACAAGCTGTACTTCATTACGCCTCAGATTCACAGTGAGCCATTATGAGTCATTAAGTGATCAGAGTCATTTGTGCAGAACTGCAGCTTCTACACTTTTCATCGCACTGTCTATTTTTGCACATGGGATGTGTTTCCATATTTGTATTATATATATATATATAAACACTAATCACAGTAATCCAGTGTGAATATATTAATACAGATTAATACAGAACTTGTAATTATGAGGAGCTTCAGTCCATGCAAACCAGGTGATACTAAAAATTCTCTCTTGCTTTGCATGTTTAACAGAGATAGAGGGTTGGGAGGTTTTTTTACATGATTATCTGAATGTCTTGCTTTACAGCTGATGCTAATGACTCAGTCATTCTTTTGGAGTTTGCACAGTCCTCTAAATGTCCTCGAGCATAGGAGAGAATCCTAGCAGGTATTTGATGGCCCTCCGTGAAAGCCAGTGAAGGCAATGAAAGTTGTAGATGCTCAGCACTTCACACAACTCTCTGCAGAACTGAGCCAAAAGCAAATACATCCCAGAGTATTCACACTAAAATTGCTCTGCTTCAAAGGCATTTAGTCATGGCACTCCAAGAAGTAACATACTATTTTCCTCAAAACAGTCAAACACACACATATATGTATATGTATATATATTTATAATCTTTCATAAAGCCAATGCTCAGAATAGTGCTAAAATACTGCTTTAGTAAGGTCAGTACATAGACAATAAATACATGTTTCTATCATTTAATCAAAAGGTACAGTTGAAATAAAATCTTGAATTCAGACCTTGAAATGTATGGACAACTTATGTAATGTGTTTGTCTAAATAAAAGGAACTAAAATCATTATGCTGTTATTTTAACTACCCAATAACAAACATTTCAGCAATTGGATGCTGACCAGAAATTTATACATAAAGTAAAAGCAAGGGCTAATTTACCTTTAAATCAGAATTTAGAGTGGCTTCAACATTGCTTTAACTCAAGTGTATACATTTTTTTCTAGATAAAATCTGTTTTATTTCATTCTGTCTCTGGAAACATACTGTTTGCTAAGCTTCACATCCCCTTCTGAATCAACATTTACATCGTGCATTTCAAAAGAGACTGAAAAACAGTGCCCTAGATTCACTAACAAGTTTCTCTGTCCTGTCTTTCTGAGAAGGTCAGATTTAAAACTGAAGTAGAACAATGACACTATAAAGAGAAGGATAATCTCTTGTTCTTTATCTGAATAGGAGTAGATACTTTATTTGAAAGATGGAAGCACTTAAGCACAGGATGCAGTGTTGAAATATTGCTCCAAGACACATTCCAACTAACTATCCTTTCAGTCTAAACAATTTCCTTTTTACAAGTCAAAGTGAAGGTGACTGTTCTACCAAGATGCCTTTCTGGTTGCATTATAGATGCAAGTGTAAAGAGGATCTGTGTTCAGGACCCAGGACCCATACTGCCAAGAATATAAAGGCTTAGCAATGTAAGTGTGAGGCTGGGACACAAACAAATGAGATTTATGCTGTCAGACTGGCCTCTCAGTATATCTTGTAGAAGGCTATTTTTGTCTCCCTCCATCAGCACTTACTGTTAGTAAAGCATTGGCAAAAAGCCTTCATCAGAATTGAGGGAAGGTGTTTTATGTATAAGGCAGCTAATCCCAAAACATCTATTCTTATACATTATTCTGCCACCCTTATTCAGTGTTGGAAATACAGAAGCAATATACTATCAATAATAATTATTATGCTTAAGCTTTACAGGAACAGTTCCAGAATTTCCAGATGATCTTTACTTTCCAAACAGCCCTACTGATTTCCCAGAGTACTGGAATAGCATTTTGCATGATTTATGTGCCAGCCCTTCAGCTGGTCTAAATCACTGCAATTCTCCTAAATCCGGTGGATATATGTCATTATACAACAGGGAAACTGAACTGTGTTCTGTTCTTCAAAATTAATGCTGATTATTGAGTTTATTTACATCAGTGGGACTATTCACAGAACAAACAACTTTTTGAGGTGAGCTGTGGGGTGATATCACCTGATACATGCTCCTGAAAAGCTATTTAATAATAAATAAAAACATACTTGCATTACAAGCAGTCTATGTATTCTCATTCCAAATATCCATATGACCACTTTTCTCTACTAGGTGGATTAATGTTATTTTAAGTGAGAGGATACTTGGTAGTGTCACTTGAGGATGCAATTTAAAAAAATATAGCTGAGAGGAGAAATAAAAATGTCTTTCATACTGGTGTTTATTCACCATTCATAACACCAGTCACTGAATCTATCGCTTACCTTAACCTCAGGCAGAAATTCAAAAAAGATTAATAATAATTTCCCATAAAACACCTAAAACTCTTTACCAGACAACTCGCTGGCATAAATAACTTAAAATACTGCTACAACGTAGAATTAAAAACTTGAATAGGAACCATAGCATCACAGAATCACAGAATGGTGTGGGCTGGAAGGGACCTCAAAGATCATCTAGTTCCAACCTGCCCGCCATGGGCAGGGACACCCTCCACTAGACCAGATTGCCCAAAGTCCCATCCAACCTGCCCTTGGACATTTCCAGGGATGGGGCATCGACATCTTCTCTGGGCAATCTCTTCTACTGCCTCACCACCCTCCCAGTAAAGAATCATTTTTTTCCTAATATCTAATCTAAATCGCCCCTCTTTTTGTTCAAAGCCATTACCCCTTGTCCTGTCACTACTTGCCCTTTTAAAAAGCCCTTCTCCAGGTTTCTTGTAGGCCCCCTTCAGGTACTGGAAGGCTGCTATAAAGTCTTCCTGGAGCCTTCTCCAGGCTGAGCAACTCCAACTCTCTCAGCCTGTCTTCAAGGAGAGGTGCTTCAGCCCTCTGATCATCTTTGGGGCTCTCCTCTGGACCTGATAGAGCAGGTCCATGTCTGTTTTATGCTGGGGAACCCAGAGCTAGATGCAGTACTCCAGGTTGGGTCTCCTTGGAGAAAAGGGGCAGATTGGCTTTGCTTACCTGTTGGCCACGCTTCTTTATTCACACTGTATGGACATAGGAGGGAGAAATTCATCAGAACTTACATGCAATTAATTTTAGGTTATGATACATTCTAAAATTCCTAGTTTTTTAATTAATTGGCAATTTTGATGAGGCTCATGATAGTCAATATGCATTGACCTTGGTAAGAGCAAAGTCACTATGATAAAGTTATGCAAATCATTGTTGTTCTGTCTCAAATCTAGAAAGAACAGCTTTTGAAGCTGCTGTATGTTATTCGAAGCTGATTTTTATCTGCAGGATTTTATAGTTCAGATGCAAGACAATATGAACATTTCTAGCCCATTTCAATGCAAACTAGGAAATAGATTAAATTAATTCACCTTCAGCATAAATTTTTTAACTGATAGATCTGAATCTATGAGAATACATTTGTCCATCCCTTAAAGGCAAAAAAAATGGTGAACCAAGCCCATGTCATTGAGGAAAGGAGGAAAGTCATAACTCCTTAAAGCCTCCAGTGTTTTGAAAATCTGTGGTATAATATATTAACTTCTAGTTTCAATTAGTGTGGTTTATTATCCCTCAAGGTCAATACTTTAATTTAAACTTCATTAATTATAATTTCACCTCAGCAAAAGTCATTATCTAATTATTATTTAATTGTGTATTACTGTTACTTAGCTTAATAAGGCAGTTGAGGGTAGACTTAACATAGGAGGCTTTAAGCAAAGTTGAATTTAATTGTTTCTTTTAATGCTCATTGTTTTAAGAAATTTTGATAACAATAACTAGCAATGGTGAGTAAAATGGCGAGGTAGGATAGGATGATGGGGGGCTGAGTAAAGCACTATGGTAGTTCTCTTTGACACCAGCCACGCCTCAAAAAGTTTATATTTTCTATCCCAGCACAGAGGTTCTAACTCAGGCATCCAAAATACATCTTAGGCTGAGTCCTGAACAGATATATAATGGTCAGCTGAGAACCTCTCAGCAGAAGGCTGAATGGATACAGCTGTGATCTCATCTGCACTACACCTTGGATCAAAGGTTAAAACATTTCCACTAGTTCTAGTAAATACTGGTCTTGTAGGGTGTTTTGCAAGCTACTTCCTGTTCTGCATTCAATTGAACTGGACTAGGCTTAAATACAGGTCTCTAGAGAACATTTCACTGTAGTACATTGTAATGAGACCTAAAAGAATCTCCCATTAGGTTATGCTCCACCCACTGATCTTGTTCATGACCTTCTACTTCATTTTTATTGCATCTCACTGCCTAGTCCATAATGAATATTCAGTTGCTTCTTCTCCCACTAGATGGAGAACTAATGAACTTGTAGTGTATAATGTTATATTATATCACCATGATTAAAGTAATAGAAAATGCACATGCAGATATATTACCAGCCTAAAATCCATGATCTATTACATGAAACTTTTTTTTTCACACCTGACTCTATCTGCCAAGATTAAACTGAAGTTAAAAAGCCAAGGGGAAATAGACTCTTTCTTTTCAGAAGGCTGGGCTGTCAGAGTTCTAATTTGTAATTCTCCTTTTGAGACTGTCGGAGGCCCTTATTGCAGCTGAAAAGTTTAATTACTACAGTTGCAAAGGTTATCACTCACTGCAGGAAAGATGAATAGTGAAGAGCTATTAAATAAAGGATACTTGCTGGAGTTATTTTTAAAAGTAGTTATGACAAAAGTACTACTGTTCTTCAGGATGATAACTTGGCATCTCATCTAAATTTCTGCTGTCATTTGGAGCAAAATACCCTTCTACCTATTTCATGTGCTTAACTTTTAAAATCCTTCCATAGTTCACAGGTATTGCTAACTGCAGCTTTGCGGGTATCCATAGCTTTATAATTCATAAATTAATTTGGGAAATTCTGTATTATTTTAAGTATGTGCAGCTAAGCAAAAGATAGAAATAAAATCTTCAAGCCTTCATTCATACATAGATATGAATCAGACATGATCTGCTGGCCAGGTTCAAAACCTTTTTCTTCTTTTCCTCTATGAACATTTGGCTGTTCAAGTAGAACAAGCACATGTACTCATACAGAGGACTGTATTTCACTTCAAATATCTATCAAAAGTGCTCTTCTGGTGTTTTACATAACTCATCTAGCCAAAGAACAACAACAGCAAAAAGTTATATAGTTTTGTAACTAATCAAAACTCTGCCAATTCTAATAATAGCCATGAACTCAAAATTCTTATTTGTAAATTAGTTAAAGAAGTCAAGAACTATTTATTTCTATTTTGTTGTCACTTGGCTTGTGTTAGTGGTGTAGTAAATGTTCATACTCTGTTCTTTATTTACGGTATTTCTTTTGACCCATAACAATCAAAACAGCCACCTGGATAATCCGTGACTCCCAGGAATGAAATTACTTTCTCTTTTACTCAGGTTTTCCCCAAAAATTCAGTGCTTACATTAGACACTGATTATGTACGTGTTGTAGGACCCCAATTCCATAAGACTTTGCCCTGGCACTTATATATATTGGATATTTTATTCACGGACTATATATTTTCCCTTCAATGAACCAAGACTTTGTGATTTTGTTAAATAGAATACTTTCTTCAGAGGGCATTGTTTCATGCAATTTCCTAGTTCTTGAGCTCTTTTAACATCATGTTTCCCTAATGTTAATTAATGTTTTGCAATTGACTATGGACTAGCTAAGGACTAAGATCTGCATTATAAATTGTATGATATGATGGAAATTGTACTAACATCACTTATTGTAATTTCTAACAGTAATAAAATTCTTTTTACAGGCAATTTACCTTCAAAGGGACTGACTGAAAATGTAGTCATCTGAGGCTGGACATTTAAGAATATCTCCAAAATAATGTATGATATTGACCATTTGATTAAATGGTTTTCCTTTTTAGAAAACTTCTCTTCCTCTGCCCCTTTTTCCCCTTCCCCCTTGATAAATAGCTGTGATTGTTCTTCTCTAGGTACTGTGCGAGAAATAAAATTTCTAATTTTCATATGTCTCTCCTCTGCTTCTCAACATCATTATATTTCTCAATCTTTTTAAAGACTGCTGTCAAATAATGACATAATCTTCATTTAATGAACATAACTATGAACTCCTGTATTAGCATCAGATTACTTTTCTAAAATTAATGCAGTACTAGCATTTTGGAGGAAGTATTTTCAGAAAAAAAAAAAAATTAGTCATATCAAAAAGCCAACTACTCATTTTAATGGTGGAAAGAAAGTGAAGTTCTACCTAAATGTAATCACGTGGTTGCAGTATCTTGGTGTCTCTTAGTTCTTGAGTCATGGCTTTGAATATACTCTAACATTGCTGATACCTAGAGTGACTGCTTATAGGTTTTTCTTGTTTTATTATTTCTCCCCTACAAATGTCAGTGAAATTTTATGGTTAAGTTTAGCTCTATACATAAGTTAGTATAATCAAATGTCTAACTTAATTTCTAATATAATATCTCAAAGTATAAACCCTTATTTAAAGCTGAACCCAGAATAATTAGATGGAAATTTAATTAGCTAGTTCACTGCTTACACTCTAGTATTCTGCCAAAACAGAGTTTCTGTATTTAAGTGAATTTTGTTTAGGCTTGCTGCACAAGGAGACTACTTTGTTGGAAATAAACAATGAACAAAGTATAAACAGTTTCTGTTCCAGTTTAAAAACAAAAGAAAAACAAAAAAACAAAACAACAACAAAAAAACCAACACAAAACAACAACAACAACAAAAACAACCCAAAAAAACACCCAACCCACCCACCCAAAAACCTGCAACAAAACAAAACCTAAACCCATAGGAATCCATAATTCCTTTGGTAATGACCAAAGGCTTAGACTGCAAGTTAAGGGAAAAAACAAGTTTTTATTAGGTATTTGATTTAAGTCAATGTTGCACAATCACTGGAGAGTGTATGTCAAATAAAAATAAAAATACCTGTCCAGTAATGTAGCTGGTTTGGCATGTATGCAGACGCCTAAAGAGATAGAGTTCTCTTACATAGACAGAGTTTGAAAGGCCGAACATTTTAGAAAGCCTGCTTGCTTACTTATTTTAGGTTCAAATGAATGACAGTTATATTACGCTTACTATATCTCACATTCTCCTGCTACTAAACTTTACTCTTTTGCAGGTGAGAGCATGGAAAGCACTTAATGATCTATCACCAGTAGCAAGCACATAAGGACCCACAAGAGACTAAGTTGACTTCCAAAAGGATGGTATCTGTTTTACAAAGTGTGAAAATAAAACCAAATAACTGAAATAAAAGTGCTGCACCTGCTTTTATTTACCTTTGAGAGATACCTAGAGAAGCTGTAGGGTCCACTTAAGATTCTTTTTGTAAGCTAGCACATTTCCTTAACAGTGTACTGAGAGATGAAAAACTGAAATTATAAACTTCTCAAACCCACTGCTATTTATTTTGTTAAAACTCTTAAGTAAATCGTTCAAAAAGGGAGAATTTTGCAGAGGCAGAATTAGATACAGACTAGGGAATTCTCCAGTATATTTTGTGTTTTCAGATACTCCTCTGGAGATCTACATTGATCTTCAGGCTGTCATCCCTTGCAAGACATTTTTCTCTCCCAGTAATATACAGTTTAGTAAAGCACTAAGAGGTGCTTTGTGATCCATCTTTGTGATCAGAATGGCAAGGGAGTTTTTGCTTTCAGTTTGTATAATGTCCTACAACATTCGTAGTGAAAGATGCAGATGATATGTGTTCTGTTGAATTATAGGCCACATATGTCACTGAGGTCTATCATCTTCATATGCTCCTTCAGTTAAAATTTGGAGATGGTTAAACCAATTGAGACTGGGTAATAGGGTAGTGATACAGAATGTCCAAAACAGAAGATTAGCTGTTATAGTAAGCCAGGTTTTGTCTGAGCATTGCCAAAATTCATCCTACCTAATCTGAACGCAGTTGAGTTAAAGGAGTAGTTGCCATAAGCTCTCTTAGAATTCATTGGAGAAGAACAGGCACTGAAGATGAGCTGAATCACTCTCTGAAGGTCTTACGACATCTGGAGCCATCAGCAACAACATTTCTCATTTAGATAGATCAGTTAAATTTAAACATCAAAAGTAGTGTGATGAAACTGATAATCTATACCACACCATTGCAAGCTTATTCGATCTCTGTTCCAAATAGCTCTCAAAAGCTGATATGTAGGCATAGTTTAGGAGGGAGCTGAGTCCAAAATCTTCTCCAAAAAGTAGTACGGACAAAGCCGCATCAAATATACCCTCAATGTCACCCTATACACGCCTCTCAAAATATTTTTAAAGGTAGTCTGAAACAATCCACATGTTCCCACATCATTCTTAACGGCACACAACATACGTCTGCAATTTCCCGTTTAAAAATTACCACTCTCTGGGATGGAGACAAAGACCTCTCTATTATTTCAGACACTGTGAACACACCAAAACTGGGTTTGCAAGCGAACACAAGGTTACGATATCCAAGTGCTATGCAATGTAGATATGTTATTATGCCCTAAAGTCAGTTCAACTTGTCCTTGGACCAATGATAATTCACTAGCTTTGTTTAAATTTGTAGCACAAATGCAATTAAAAAAAAAAATCCTTCAAGGATATAATAGATTAGACATTTAATAATCTTTCACTAGAAACATGGTTTAATCTTCCTCCCTTCTGTTCACATATCTGCCCTGGAAATAAAGTAGCCCCCTGATGAAAGAGGGCACTTTAAAGGCTTGTTTGGCAGTAAAACACCCTTCTAGATTGGTTAGTGTTCTTTCAGAGAGTTAGAATAGGTAGGACTGGCATTGCTTAGTGTCCGCCATGTTCTCTAAGGCAGATCTAATCAAAGATGTCTGTAATATGTATGTCTACCTGTTAGTTAACCATTCTGGATTGTTTCTTTTGTAAAGATTAAGAAAGAGACACTTCCAAGGAACAAGATACCTGCCCTGTTTTGTACATGTTATGGATTTGACAGATGGAGAACTCGCTGTATAAGGAATTGGCTAGATGGCCGCACTCAAAGAGTTGCGGTCAACGGCTCAATGTCCAAGTGGACATCAATGATGATTGGCGTTCCTCAGGCGTCAGTACTGGGACCGGCACTGTACAACATCTTTGTCGATGACATGGACAGTGGGATCAAGTGCACCCTCAGCAAGTTTGCTGATGACACCAAGCTGTGTGGCGCAGTTGACACACTGGAGGAAAGGGATGCTATCCAGAGGGACCTGGACAGGCTTGAGAGGTGGGCCCATACGATCTGCATGAAGTTCAACAAGGCCAAGTGCGAGGTCCTACACATAGGTCGGCACAGTCCCAAGCACAACTACAAGCTAGGTGGAGAATGGATTGAGAGCAGCCCTGAGGAGAAGGACTTGGGGGTGCTGGTTGATGAAAAACTCAACATGAGCCAGCAGTGTGCGTTGTCAGCCCAGAAAGCCAACCATGTCCTGGGCTGCATCAGAAACAGTGTGGCCAGCAGGTCGAGGGAGTTGATTCTGCCCCTCTACTCCACTCTTGTGAGATCCCACCTGGAGTACTGTGTCCAGCTCTGGGGTCTGGGGAAGACATGGATCTGCTGGAGAAAGTCCAGAGGAGGGCCACAAAGTTGATCAGAGGACTGGAGCACTTCTCCTATGAGGACAGGCTGAGAGAGTTGGGGTTGTTCAGCCTGGAGAAGAGAAGACTCTGGGGAGACCTAATTCTGGCCTTCCAATACCTAAAGGGGACCTACAGGAAAGCTGGCGAGGGGCTGTTTATTAGGGAGTGTAGGGATAGAACAAGGGGTAATGGGTATAAACTAAAAGAGGCGGGATTTAGATTGGACATTAGAAAGAAATTCTTTCCTGTGAGGGTGGTGAGGCGCTGGAACAGGTTGCCCAGAGAAGTTGTGGATGCCCCATCCCTGGCAGTGTTTAAGGCCAGGTTGGATGGGGCTTTGGACAATCTGGTCTAGTGTAGGGTGTCCCTGTCCATGGCAGGGGGGGTTGGAACTAAGTGATCCTTGTGGTCCCTTCCAACCTAAACTATTCTATGATCTATGATTCCATGATTCTATGATTCTATGATGAAATGCTTATTATTCTCATTAAAACGGAAGCCTAAATTTCAGACACAGTAAAGTCCAAGGTTGATCAGCTGAATCACAGTTTGGATGTTAGTGGCAAAATGATAAAAACTACTTCTATCAGTTTTATAATTTTAGGCTTGTGTGAGTTGGCACTTAACATTTTTCTAGATAAAACTCTCCATTCAAGGACCCCTAAGACTTTTTACCCTTTCCAAACAAACTATAGGCAAACTGAAGGCAAACATTTCCACTTACAAATTAATTCAGCACCAAGAAAGTCAGGAAGCACATATGTCAGAAACAAGGATTTTTGTCTCTGAAAGGGACTCTAAAGGTACTCAATACTTTTTCTTAAGCAGGAAGGGTCCTCCATAGCAGCACCATACCAGGCAAGTTTCATGGTGTCAGCCATCCTCCCTAGGAATTGTGTAGACAAAGCAGAGATCTGAAACATTTAGAATTCCTAAGTGTATTAATTAGGATACAATTCATATTAATTTGCCTTACACCTCAATGTAAGTATACTAAAATGGTATAACCAGCAACAGTATGTAAGTATTTTGGTAACACTGTGATGGAATAGCCAGGTGCAACACTGAAGAAGTTTACACATGAGCAATATGACCACAAAAGAGGCAAATGGCGATGTATGCAGTTACACACAGGTATCATCTAAGTAACAAAGGTTGCAAGTTGAAGAACAATACAAACAAAAAGGACTGCAAATATACAGTCCTCTTGCTGAATGCAGAAGAAGGATGGCTGGCAAAAATGAAAGTAGGATATGGACTACAAAAAGCACTTAAGGGTGCTGTGAGGGACAGTATAAAAAACCTTACTGAAATCCAGAAAAACTTCCCCTCATCCACTAGGCTGGATGATCCAAATTAGTTAAACAGGACTTTATCTTTCTGAATCCATGCTGACTGTGCCTGATGATTGCATTACTCTTCATATACCATCCAGCACTACACAGTATGATCTCCTCCATAAGTTTTCCAGGAACTGAGGTTAGGCTGACAGGTCTGTAGCTCCACGGGCCTTCCCTCACACCCTTCTTGTAAACTGGAAAAACACTGGCTAGCTTCCAGTCAGAGGGGACCTCTCCAGACTCCCAAGACCTTTGGCAGATGATTGAGAGGAGTCCTGTCATAACATCTGCTAGCTTCTTCAGCATTCACTCTGGAATGAATCCATCACGTCCCATGGACTTGTGAATATTCAACTGTTAGAGCTGGTCCTTTAAAGTTTCAGTGTCCACAAAAGGAAAATCACTGTTCCCACACTGGAGATCATCTGACTCAGTGGACCGAGCAGTCTGAGATCTATCAGTATTATTAAAGATTGAGGCAAAAAAATCATTCAATGCCTCTGATCTTTCTTCATCCCTGTTAGTCAGATGGCCATCTTCAACAAGTATTGGTCCAATGTTTTCTTTAGACTTTCTCTTGCTATTGGCATACTTAAAAAGACTTGATGTCCAACACGACACTGGAGAGTTTAAAATTTAGTAGAGCTTCAGCCTTTCATGTCTTCTCCCTGCATATAACAAACCACAGCTCTTCAATCTTCCTGCGAAGCCTGACCTCACTGGCATAGATCATGCAATTTCTTTTTCCTCCTGAGCTCCAAGAGATCCCTGTTCATGCAGGCTGGTCTGCTGCCCTGCTTACTTGTTTTAAATAACACTCTCCATATAACAATGGACTATATACTGTAGTAATCACATTCCATGAGTTAAGAATGTTTTGCATGGAAGTGGAGAATTTTCAATACAAAATAGCCTGTGACAAAGCTGCGAAATCTATAAACCATCATAAATGTGAAGGCATCCAAACTAAGCTGCACAGCCTAGGGAAGGTCAGCAAAATACGGTCAATTCCTCTGAAGCATTTTTGATAAAGCTTTGCTGTATATTTACATATGACAGGGAAAAAATTGCAATAATCAGATAAGCCCAGTTTCCCATCATTTTTCTTCAGCACCATGGTAATATTTTCTCTCTTATCAAGCTAAACAATACTGAAAATAAATGTTTATATTTATTAGAATCCCAGTAAATCCAAGAAATCTTGTCTGTCAGCATCTACTGCATGAATACAAATGTAACCTATTTACCAGCACATCAGAAGGACAATTTCTTATTAAGGAGAAAAAAAAAAAAGTTAGGAAATTCTGAATATGTGATATAAAATCCGCTCAGTCTTCTATTCAGTTAGTGAAATTTTCCAGTGTAACATGAGAACATTATCAATATTATTAATTTAATCTGATCTGTCATTCTACCACAACACTTTCAGTAGAAATATAAAAATAAAATAAGATTGTAGGATTTCTTTAGGTAACTATTTTTGAGGTTTCCCTACTTATTTTCATTTTATTTTGTTATTGAGAATTTTAAAAGTCAAAAATGTCTCGGAGAAATACTGTACGTTGGATGAAACAAACACAATAACTCATCAGGAAGGTACAGCTTGAATCTGTCTATATATATATCTTCTATCTGTCTATATATAACACAAGTAAAAAGGTAAATAAGAACAACTCTCACTGATTTCATGTGTCGAAAAGCTTGAGTGAAAACATCTAATACATAATTGCTCTAGTCAATGTATACATGAAAAGATTACTATGCAAGTGGCAAAGGTAGTACTTTACATATGGCTTGATTTGGTTTTTATTTGAAGATTTTGTGTACAGGATTACTTTTAAACCTTTCTTATCTTTCGGTGTTCACTGAACTGTTCAGGAGACTGTCATCTTTGACAAAAGCAGTTGTCATTTCAAAGTAACCTACAGGTAAAATCTTTTTCATTGTTTGTTTGAATACTTAGCTACCGTTTCACTGAATTTAATGAGAGTGCTTTTGTGGGAAAGTACCATCTACTACATGTACAGCCTGCAAAGCTGGTTATACAATCCATAGTTCTTTACCTTGTGTATACTGGGATAATCACAGTTCACAAAAGGTGAATAACTGTGAAACTTTCCAGGGGATTACTGCTGAGCATTTTTCATTAAAAGATTCATTTCAGGTATCTTGTCCACCTTGCACTGCATCAAGTGCGTCAAGTATCATTCAGAAGCTCTGTTGGATTACATAAAATGAATTACCTTACTTTTCAGATCTGCAAGCTATAAAGTGGTAAGTATTTGGGTAACAAACACTGTCTTCACTTTTATCACACTTGTTTCATGGCAGAGCAGAATGTAGATGCCAAAGTATGATGAAGAAAAAGTGCTTATGTGATTTATAAAGTTACCTCTCCACAGACTAATACATCTTTGAAACCAAATAGACTCTGAAGTGTAGCAGCATGCACTTCAGCTGTAACTGTCATCCTACACGTTCCAGAGGAAAAAAACAACAACATGCTTTTGTTGGAGATTTCATACACATAACAAAAGCAATATAAACAAAATAATAATTTTAGAAATCTGTCAATCTTAAGCTGTTCTAAAACTTAAGACAAAGGAAAAAACTTTAAAGTCATTGTGAAATCTATGAATTCTTTTGAATAGCCAACTGTTTGACAAACTTCTGAGAAATATGGTAATTAAAAAAAGTTATGGAAAACCTCTCTTTTGTTCATTATATAACAATCATATAACTCCGACTGTTAGCTATAAAGGCTTATAACAGATTGCTTGCCATATTGCTGTCCTTTTACTTCAAAAGCTGTGGCATGAAAGGCTGTTGCTTCAGATTGTATTGCCTGCTTTGCCCCAGCCTGGGTAGTATTACAATTCAGGTGTTGTCACACTGGATCTGAGCATCCGGTCCACTGTTCTAACCCTGACAGCAGCAAGTTCATATACTTCATATTCATAAAGCTTCTGAAGACAACTGCTGAACTGCTGTCTAGAGAGAAATATATCCTTAATTTTCCTTAGTTAGTGATTGGCCTAGGACCTGGAACTTAAAGGTTTTATTTCCCTTTCTGCATGTGCATGCACATGCACTTGTGTGTTGGGTATGCATCTATGTATGTGCACAGGTGTTGTATGATGGGACAGTTACTACCTTATTATCCCCACAAATAGCCTGATAATGATGTTTTAATTTTCCAACAAGATAGTAGGGCACTATCTGGATAGCTATAGTCCTTCTGCAAAGAGAACATGAGAAAATTAAGTTGGTCTTTCCATTGCTTAGGTGAGGCTACCTTAAGAAGGTCGTCCATGGAGACCATTGATACATATACAAGACAGCAGTCAGAACATGCTTATCTCTTTCAAATAAATGTTTCCTAGGTACAGCCTAAACAATGGAATAATCTGACTTCAAGTTGACAGTCTCAGGCTGTAGAAAAAGATGTTATCTTGTTTGCAAGTATGTATTCATGGTGGTATTGGAATATAACATATACTAGACATCAGTGCCAGCTCTGTAACACATTACCTGCACCCTTACTTCTCCATATAATGAATTCTTTAGTGTGTGTATGTATCAGCATCAGAAGTTTGTGTGATAACTAGAACTAGTATCATTTGGTTTTCCTTTGGAAGGTTTTTTGTTT
Organism: Psophia crepitans; assembly: GCA_013399095.1. Lineage (NCBI taxonomy): Eukaryota > Metazoa > Chordata > Aves > Gruiformes > Psophiidae > Psophia > Psophia crepitans. The sequence continues at coordinate 81,474 of VWZZ01003593.1, read as the reverse complement.
GTTTGTGGTTGGGGTTATTTTTACCGTTTTACCCACACATTTGATATAATGTTTTATTCTCCTGAAGCCAAGCATTGTGGATCCAAAATATAATACATTTGAAAGTTAATAAAAAATATCATGATGGAGGTAGAAGAAAAAGAATACTATCAGCAAACTAAGTTTCAATGAACAGGCACCTAAACTTTCTTTATGTCTCTGGAGAAGGTTAAAGTTAGCTGTCATCAAATCTGTAGCTGACTTTATTAAGGATGTGGTGCACATTTTGTGTGAGAATGTACAGGTCAGGGTATTCATCCATCGTATTTGAGTTCCAGTATTTTCTCTGAGCATTTCACTTCTAGACTAAGTAGGGACTTGTAGCCACATCCTGTGAGAGTAACTATATTTATTGGCTATGGGGTGATCTTGGAGAGGGAAAAGAGAGGCTGTGCTTGAAGATAATATATATTTGGGAATATCATTGAATTGTAGCTTAGTGATAAGAATACATAGCTGCAAATGAGAAAAAAAAAAAAAAAGCAAACAAGCAAATGAAACCAAGCAAAAATGACCTATCTTGTGGATCCTACAGTTGGTGTTTTTGATTATTTCTGTAAGTTCATAGAATGGGCGAATGACTGACAGGTCTTTAACACGTTCTCTCTTTATGTGTAATCTCTGCCAAACCTCGTAATTTAGAAGTCTACTGAGAGAGATCTTCATTATCTTTTCTTATTTCACCTTTCTCCACCAGATTTTTGATACGGAAAACACTCTCATTTTCTCCAGAAAATTCTGGAAAGCATGTTGCAATCAGACTAGGTAGAGAAAGAGAAAAAATAAGACATTCCTGTCCTTTGCTGCCAGATTCCTCAGTGTCTACAAAAAAATAAAAAGAGATCAATTTCTTATAAAAAATCATAAAGATGACAACTGAACATTTTTATATTATTTGAAGTCATTAATGAACTTTAAAGACCTATTGTCTTCCTTTTGTATACATGTACTGCATGACAGTGTTTGTCAAAATGCTCAAACTATAGAATTACTTAGAAAAGGAGTGGAAGTACATTAAAAAAACCCCTAAAGTCTATACAAGCAAAACACTGAAATGTTGTCCAGAACCTTTGAAAGTATTTTCTTCTAGTGGATAGCTACTTTGTACGTATTTTGTTCTCTGTTTATCTAAGAAATTTAAACTTTCCTTTATAATTGTATAAACCTCCTAGTCTATGAATAGCTATTATCCATATCCTCCTCCAGCTTTAGGATAAAGAAAATCAAGTTTCTTTAGTTTCCTTTAATTTATATAGATCTATATTATTCTCATTTTCCATCTTTGTATCTGTTTAATTTCAGATAACTTTTTCTGTATGTACGTGATCAGAGTAGTTTATAGAAACAAAGTGTTTCAGAAATCACTACTTCACTTGGATGAGTAGTATCACTTGGATATACTTCAGCTGAGTCTTTCTACAGTCACATTTATTTCCAAATCTGATTTCTGTCGGTGACACATTGCGCTATTAAATGTGGCCTACTTATTTTCTTCATTGTTTCCCTCCAGAGATAAGTTGCCGTCTTATAGCTGAAATTCATTTTATATTTGACCTTGACATTATATCCCTGGATGTTGCCTTACTTCAGTATCATCAACGTCAGTTGTTTCTTCCCAGGTGATACTCCAGTCCTTCTCCTGTTAACATTACCTCTAATGTTTGTGACCGGATTTCCTCGTATGGACTTCTTTATCTATAACAGTATGAGGAATTTGAGTCCCTCTTCCTGCTGAATTCCCTTGCACATTTTAAAAAATCAAAACTGTCTGTAGTGTCAGTATAAAACCTTATCTTATTATAAGATAGAATGTTTATTTCTGAAATGCATGGCATCTGACAAACATAATTAAAAATACTAAACATTTCAAAGCAATCCTGATATAAGACTAGTCAAAGAGCTCAGAAATCTCATAAATTAATTTTTCACTATGATCATCTATATTTATTTGAAGATTTTTCATTTTTAATCCCAGCAAGAAGTCTTAAACATAATGTACTTGAGATTCTCTTTGCAACTGTCTTTTCAAATGCAATAGCATCTGGACATATCTTAACAAACATTTTTTAAGTCCTTGATTAAGCCTTTCCTTGATAAGTTCAAAGACTTGAAGAATACAAAAAGAGAACTTCATGTAAATATTATTCAGTTGGCCATATCTTTGTTACTCCCTGGTGACAGCTATGAAATGAAATTCCTATTACATTTTTCAGCTGAGATCTAGGTTGAATATTGAGGAATCCCAAAAGGCTGAAGCAAACACATACTTCACAGTGTATGCATGATAAGCGTTTTGCCTCTGGGATAGATGTCATTTGACTACAAAATGTGTTGGATTTACATTCTGAATCTGTAATTGTTATTATAATCTTTCATATCAATAAATTAAGATATAACAGTTATGATAGGAAAGCAGCAAAACAACATTTCAAAGTCAGTTTATTTTCATATTTCCCTTACCAAGAAGCACTCAGTCATAAACCTCAAGAAACCCTAACGGCAAATATATCTGTAGAGTTGTGTGGTGATTGTTCTTTTTTTTCTTTTTTCATAAAGTGTTTACTTGGTGATATGCTTCCCCACCATGCGATAGTCTCCCATATTAGTTGTGGATAAAATGTAAAGTTTATATTTGGATTATTGTATGCTGTATTGATATTGTCAGAGTTCCCACAAGAGGATGCATGTCTTCACTAAATTCCTGTGTAGACAATTACATTTCTGGATTACCTAGGCATTTTTATTCGAAGTATTCACCTCCTTTACTTTTAACTGAAGTTTAACTTCCTTTTCTAAACAGCAAGTAATCTTCCCTACCAAACAGTACAATTTAATTCAGATATTGCTGAGATTCAGTGATATGTTAGAGATATTTTGACATGCCATCCCATTTGGAGACAACTAAAAAGGAAACATAACTTAGTTCCTGGCTGTTACCCAGTATCAAATGCCCCTCGATTGTTTCTGCTAATTTAAAATGTTCTCCTCTCAGAAACACATTCTAGAGAATTTTCCTATTCAGTTACAGAAAACAGTTCAGTATTATCCAGCCAGTCCTAAAGGGAAATATTTTAAAAATTAGGACTAAATTACACCTTTTTTCTTCTTTTTTTTTTTCTTTTTTTCATTTTTTTTTTTTTAATAAATAAATCCATTCAATTGCACTTGCTGATTTACAGCCAATCTCGAACCAAATATTTTCAAAACTTTTGGTGTGGTAATATTTTTCAATATAAATATGCAAGTCTTAATTATGTACTACATTTGTTTTCTGTGAAGCACTGTATATTTAGAAATAAAAGCCTTCACAAAATATAGCAAATCTGATTATTTATAGTGGAAAATGAAATATTCAGTGTGACAGGTTCTGACTGCACACTTCCAGAAAGGAAATTCCATGTTTATTATATTTATGACAGTGTTAAAGAGGTGAAGTGTAATAATGACAAAAATTGGAGACACAAAGTACATTAACGCTTTCCTTCTGTCTCACTGTAGACCCCTCCCACACAATTCTGTTCTATTGCCTAGCTTCTTCTTACAATCTGCATTTTTTGCTGCTACAAGCTACCAGTTCAAGCAGCACATTCTCTCCTAGAAGGCTGCGGCCTTGACTCAGACAGTCCTCCAGAGGGTAAATGCTATCACCCAGATCTTAAAGCCTCCATGTGGCTGGGGCAATGATAGTGTCATCTGTGGGAGCTGGTCTGTGGTTCAGGCTCTGAGTCACCAGGAGAAGGAGCTATGGGAGGAGGTGAGCAGGCTGTGTAGCACCAGGAGGTTGACAGTGTCTTCACATAAACTCTACAAAGACAAAAGCCTGAACAAAAGCACAGCACAGGGAAGTAAGGATAGCAAGAGGCTATGCTTGAAGAAGTGGAGGATTGAGATTCCAAAGAAGTGCTTGGAAGCATGTGACTTCTGGCACCAGGAGAAAGCCTCCATTTTCAGATATGACAAAATTAGTTCAGTGCCCTGATCACCAAAGTGGGGGATCAGGCTCCATTAAGGGAAACATTGGAGCTAGCTGAGCTGAAAACAGATTATTTTCTTTTCCTTCCCACTGGTAAAGGGGAAAGAGATGTGTGGGACTGGATGCATCCTATAAATTAAAAACTGTTAAGTGTAGCTGATGGTGCAGGTTGTACTTCAGCTCTTATGACCCTTTTTGAGGAATAAGTGAGAGACAGGATATATCAAATTGATGTAAAGGCAACTTTGCTAACAAGATGAGGACAACTTTAAACTAAGTATGTCAGGGGATATTGATGAAAGAGAAAATGGTGAGGATGACACAGTGGGGGGAGCTTGTTACAGAAATGTCACAAGGCATTGTTACAGGGATATTACACAAAGCTTGTTACAGGGATGCCACGACGAAGGCTAAAGCCCAGCTGGAATTAAAACTAGAGGAGATGTCAGGGACAACAAAAAGGCCTTCTTCAGCAGCAAAAAGGAACACTAGGGAAAATGTGGGCCCACTGCTGAATGAGATGGGTGTCTTGGTGATGGAGGATAGAGAGAAGGCAGTTACTGAGTGCTTTTTTTTACTTCAGAAGATGACTTTCCCTGGTCAAGGATGATTTAGTTAGAAAATACCTAGAGAAACCTGACACCCACAAATCCATGGGCCCTGACAGGATGCACCCACAAGTACTCAGGGAGGTGGCAGATGCTATAGCTAGGCCACTCTCAAATTATCTTTGAAAGGTCATGGAGAACAGGAGAGGTGCCTGAGGAGTGGAGGAAGGCAAATGTCACTCTGATCTTCAAAAAGGGCAAGAAGGAGGACCTGGGAAACTACAGTCCAGTCAGCCCCACCTGCATTCTGGGAAAGGTGATGGAACAGCTGATTCTGGGAGTTATTAATAAACATCTAGAGGAGAAGAAGGTTATCGGGAGTGGTCAACATGGATTCACTAAAGGGAAATCATGCCTGACCAATCTGATAGCCTTCTATGATGGCATGACTAGCTGAGTGGATGAAGGGAGAGCAGTGGATGTTGTCTACCTAGAATTCAGCAAGGCTTTTGACACTATCTCTCACAGCATTCTTGTCAGTAAGCTTAGGAAGTATGGGTTGGATGAGCGGACAGTGAGGTTGATAAAGAACTGGCTGAATAGCAGAGCCCAGAGGGTTGTAATAAGCAATGCAGAGTCTCATTGGAGGCCTGTATCTAATTGTGTGCCCCAGGGGTCAGTGTTGGGTATGGTCTTATTTAACATATTCATCAGTGATCTGAACAAGGGGTCAGAGTGTTCCCTCAGCATGATGATACCAAGCTGGGAGGGGTGGCTAACACACCAGAAGGCTGCGCTGCCATTCAGTGAGACCTGGACAGACTGGAGAGTTGGGCAGAGAGAAACTTTATGAAATTTAACAATGGCAAGTGTAGGGTCCTGCACCTCGGGAAGAACAACCCAAAGCACCAGTACAGGTTGAGGCTGACCTGCTGGGAAGCAGTGCTACAGGGAAGGATCTGGGGGTCCTGCTCAATGACAAGCTCTCCATGAGCCAGCAGTGTGCCCTTGTGGCCAAGAAGGCCAATGGTATCCTGGGTTGCATCAAGAAGAGTGTGGCCAGCAGGTCGAAGGGAGGTTATCCTCCCCTCTCCTCTGCCCTGCTGCAGCCACATCTGGAGTATTGTGTTCAGTTCTGCACTCCCCAGTCCAAGAAAGACAGGGAACTACTGGGGAGAGTGCAGCAGAGGGCTACCAGAATGATTAGAGGACTTGAACATCTTCCATATGGGGAAAGGCTGAGAGAGCTGGGTCTGTTTAGACTGGAGAAGAGAAGACTGAGAGGGGATCTCATCAACACTTACAAATACAGGAAGGGTGGATGTCTAGGGGATAGGGGCAGACTCTTTTCACTGGTGCCCAGTGACAGGACAAGAGGCAATGGGCACAAACTGGAACACAGGAAGTTCCATCTCCATGTCAGAAAAAAACTTCTTTACTGTGAGGGTGACAGAGCACTGGCACAGTCTGCCCAGAGAGGTTGTGGAATCTCCTTCTCTGGAGATATTCAAGACTCGTCTGGATGCAATCCTGTGCTATCTGCTCTAGGTGATCCTGCTCTAGCAGGGGAGTTGGACTAGATGATCTCCAGAGATCCCTTCCAACCTCTACGCATCTGTGAACCTATGTGAATCTGTGAAAGCCATTCAAGGCAAGGAACAGTGCACAGGGTCATCTTAAAATAACTTGATGAAGTCTCTTAATGACAGACCCTGGTTGTTATGGAGACATTTTGGTTTTGTGTGGGGGTAGCAGGGGGGCCACAGGGGTGGTGGCTTCTGCAAGAAGCTGCTAGAAGCTTCCCCTGTGCCCGACAGAGCCAATGCCAGCCAGCTCCAAGATGGACTTACTGCTGGCCGACACTGAGCCAAACAGTGACAGTGGTAGTGCCTCTGTGATAAAATATTTAAGAAGGAAAAAACAAACAAACAAATAAACAAACAAACAAACAAAAACACAAAAAGAACTCAACCACAGGAGAATTTGCAGCCAGAGAGAGGAATGAGAAGATGTGAGAAACCCTGCAGACACCAAGGTCAGTGAAGAAGGAGGGGAAGGAGGTGCTCCAGGTGCCAGAGCAGAGATTCCCCGGTAGCCTATGGTGAAAACCATGGTGAGGCAGGTTGTCCCTGGGCAGCCCATGGAGGAGGGATGGTAGGAAGCAGAGATTCCACCTGCAGCCCATGGAGGACCCCACGCCGGAGAAGGTAGAGACACCTGAAGGAGGCTGTGACCCTGTGGGGAAGCCCACACTGGAGCAGGTTCCTGGCAGGACCTGTGGATCTGTGGAGACAGATGCCCAGGCCAGAGCAGGTTTGCTGGCAGGACTTGTGATCCTGTGGGGGACCCATGCTGGAGCGGTCTGCTCCTGAAGGTTTCCACCCCATGGAAGAGACCCACACTGGAGCAGTTTCTGAAGGACTGCAGCCCGTGACAGGGACCCCATGATGGAGCAGCAGAAGAGTCCTTCCCCTGAGGAAGAAGAAACGGCCGAAACAACAGGTGATCAATTGACGTAACCCCCATCCCTGTCCCCCTGTGCCGCTGTGGGGGAGCAGGGAGAGATCAGGAGTAAAGTAATGAAGGGAGGGGTGGCGGAAGATGTTTTAAGATTTGGTTTTACTTTGCACTGCTTTACTCTGGGTTTTGCTTGGTAATAAATTAGAGGAATTTCTCTCTAAGTCTGATCTGTTTTGCCTGGGACGGTAGTTGGTGAACAATCTCTCCCTGTCTTTATCTCGACCTATGAGCCATTCACTACACCTTTTCTCCCCTGTCTGTTTTAGGAGGGGGGTGTGATAGAGTGGCTCTGGTGAGCACCTGGACTTCAGCCAGGGTCAGCCCACCACAGGAGACATGAACCTTCATACTAGTTGCTGAAAGGGCAGTACAGCAGGATGCAAATGACAGTGGGAGTTTCTGGAGGAACTTAGGTAATGAAGTCAGTAAAACTAGAGAATTCTGAATTGTCCACTCTTAAGACCAACAAAGGAGCACAATTAGGCCATTGTTCCCACTGCAAAAACCCACCAAGATGATTCAGCAGAAGAAACTAGATTTCCAGAATATCATGCAAACTAATAGAATTTATTACCTAAATGGCTATAGGATTTGTTGTGGAAGGCAGAGGAACAGAGTTCTGGCACAGAGAAGAGAGAATTTTGTGACTGTGTAAAGCTTACTATGGGACATCTGAACTATCTGAAAGGAACTATTGTGAGAAGTATAGGGTAAGTACCAAAGGAGGGGAAAGGAAAGGATGCTGATACCTAGGTGAGGAAAGAATAATGGGGAAATACGGGGAAGGAGTTCTGCTTCTTTGAGAAACCATTGTTTTCAGGATATGTACATGCACTAATTCTGCTTAACATACAGAATATTAAATAATTAAACATAAGAATTTGTTACTGTGGTCCTGAAATTAAAAAGCAACTAATAAAATTAGTAGCACAATTAATCTTTTCTGGTTTTCTCTTTAAAAAAAGATGACATTTAAATAACTAACAGCTACTTCTGAAATGACAGGAAAAAGAAATTAATCAAGTCATGGTTTGTGTTATATAGTAGATTAAATATTTTCTAAGTATCAAAATAGTTCCTAAGATATACTTTTAAAAAATCTGCAAGCCAGAATGTGCCTTAAATATTTTTTGATCATTGTATGAGGATGATAGATATAACCTTTAGGTGTTACTTTGAAGCCTTCCACAGTTTATTAGAAGCATTGATATATTATGCATACACTTTTCCTGGACAAAGTCAGATGAAAAGGGAAGACTACAGAGGGTGGAAGAGAGGGAAGGTAGCCAGGGGAGGAATACAGGGAACCTGTATGGGAAGCCAGGGACCAGGTTAGGAAAGCCAAAGACCTCATAGAATTAAATCTGACCAGGGGTGTTAAAGGCAACACGATTTTCTATAAATATGTCAGCAATAAAAGGAGGATAAGGGAAAGTGTGAGTCCCCTCTGAAATCAAACAGGTGACCTGGTCGCCCAGGATATCAAGAAGGCTGAGGTACTCATTGACTTCTTTGCCTCAGTCTTCACTAACAAGGGTTCTAGTCACACTGCACAAGTTGCACAAGGCAAAGGCAGGGACTGGGAGAATGAAGAACTGCCCACTGCAGGAGATCAGGTTCAAGAATGCCTAAGGAACTTGAAGGTGCACAAGTCCATGGGACCTGATGAGCTGCATCCACAGGTCCTGTGGGAACTGGCGGATGAAGTGGCCAAACCATTGTCCATCATATCTGAGAAGTCGTGGCAGTCCGGTGAAGTCCTCACTGACGGGAAAAGGGGAGAAATAATCCCCAATAGGAATTTTTAAGGAAATCAAGTAGCATATTGATCTATGTCATGTAGTTGCAAAGCGTTCAAATTTCCAAAATCTCACAATAGCCTTCAGCTCTAAAGGCTGAAAAAAAAAATAAAATAAAGTAAATAGAAGGTTCTGTAAAAGGTTAATAACTAGGTACATGATACGAAACAGACAGTAACAACAAAAGTGAAGTTTTCCCTCTGGAAGGAATTTACCATTGTAGCTCTTTGTAAACTGTGCTGTTCAATGTATTTGTAAATGTTCTAGAAGACAACAAATAATAAAACCATTACATTTGCTGGTAATGTTTAAATATTCAAGATATATGATTACAGAGATCTTCAAACAAAAATCTCACTAGGTTGACACAATGCACAATGAAAATGAAATTTCATGTCAATAAATGTGAAGAAGTTAATGGAGGAAAATATCTTAACTAGACAAATAAAATATGGGCTGCCAAAGTAATTATTATCACTTTAGGAAAGAGACAAATTAATTTATTGGTTATCTAAATTAAAATAAATAATGAAGGATGTGAAGGTCTTTCTTCACACTTGACATAATTAAATTGTGAAATTTGCCATAGTGTATATACAGGCCAAAAATATAATGGAATTAAAACAGGACCAGAAGTAAGTCACGGAAGACAGATTTATTAATGGTTATCAAGAACAATAAGTCTAAACGTAATCTATATCTGGAAAAGTCCTTAGGACACTTATTTCCAAAAGTAATGACAGTAGAAAAGCTATTCTTCACTTACTTTTATAGTGTGTTTCCTAGGTATATGCTAATAACCTTTGGATTTTATCCATTTTGCACTACAGGAATAATAATACATTTTAAGTTTTCACTGTCCGTATGAGCTAGTTTTCACAAAACAAGCTTGTCTGATATTTTTGTATTTTTATTAATATGCATAAAAGCATTTTGCCCTTTCTGAGCTTGTCTAAGAATTATTCAGTATCTAAAAATGACTTGAAGAGGATTAGCATTTTAAGATACGTTAAAAAGAAAATCCAGAATTGTAATCAAGTATATTTTAAGTAATTCTTTGAAGTTTAAAACTCGGTTTTTAAAATTATTTTTCATTATCTTTTCATTAGACAATAACAGAAAGTTAATTTTTAATCTTGGTCTCAGACTACCCACTATCACAAGATGTAAGTGTTTGTTACCCCATATTTCCACAACTTGTCTTTATGTATGTATGATGTGAAATAATTCATTTCAATAAATATTTATGGTAATCTGCTTTAAATGGTAAATATATCCTAAAGAGTCCACACACTGGAACACTTAAAGTTGCTTCTGCTTATGCTGTTCAGAATCCTCAATTAATAAATAGTTTACCTCTTTAAGTCAAAAAGAAGCAAAACTTGTAACCTGTACCTAGAAACAAAGAAAACCTGATTTGCATAATGCCCACTTTAATGCATAATGAATTTTGATGTGAAGATTTCTAAGATTCAGAAACACTCAATCACCTGGGAACATCTAAAGGTTTTGAGCTCAACTCATAATTCCATGTGAAATTCCACTCTAAATTCTGTTTTATATATCATATCTTTTTTAGACGAAAAAGAAATTATACCTATCATAATCATTAACTGCCTGAATCCTGGACTGTAATTTCAGAATGTATTTCTGTAGATTTTGAATTTATTTTGTCAGTAGGAACAAAAGTATCCTTAAAGGTCCAATTTAATACATTTATAAAACTTGTAATGATTCCAGGTTATGGCATTTTGTCCTGTAATACATGTAATTGTACAAACTCTTGCTGTCTCCATAGGTCAGTATTAATTTGTTGATCCTGTAAAGTACTTAGAGATTATTCTATAAGAAAATCACACATAAATATCACTTAACGTCAAAAATATATGAATTACCAATCCAGATCATGCGAGTGAGTATCCAGTCTTTTTAAGCAAATAGATTCTTTCTTTTTTTTTTTAAAGAAGGACATGCATTAAATGGTTCATGTGTGAAATCTGGTTTATATAACTACAGCTTTTTTTTTCCCCGGGTATGTGTTAACATTCTTTCAAGACATTGTATATTATCAGTACATTTTTGGTTATGGTTACTTTAAAATTTTAGGAATTATGACTCCTTTGAAAATTCAAGTAACATAGCAATGGCTATATAAATATAATGCATCATTCTACTATGGACTCTCTACTAGGCTCAGGGAGACCTGAAGATGAACCTTGCCAATGAACACTACGCCAAGGAAAGCACTCTATTCCTTAATCTTTTCCATGTCCTTGTTCAGTAGGCTGAACAGAACATTGAACAGAAGGTCCACACTTTTCTTAGCCTTTCTTTAGCTGCTGTTGTTCTTATAGTAGTTCTCCTTGTACTTCACAATCCTTTCTAGTTTTAGCTCCAGTTTTCGGGCAATGTCTCTCTATTCCACCTGGGTAGCCCATTTCTGTTTCCACTTTTTCCAGTTTTTGTTTACTTTTTTTTTCTTTTTTTGGAGGTGGAGGGGGGAAGTCATGGAGATAAAGGGAACTGAGCTCAGTGAGGAGTTCTCTGTTCATCCATGCTGACTGGCTGCTGAATTTGCTAAACTTTCTGCAGGTTGGAATTCTTGTTCTGTGAGAAGGCTGTCTTTGATAAGCAAATGGCTCCTGGGCCCCTTTGCTCTCCAATGGAGTTTCCCAATGGATCTGCTGAAATCTAGTCTTCAGAATTCCAGGGCTCAGTGATTCTACTATTGACCTTTCTCATTTCTTCCACAATTTTAAACTCCCTAATCTGATGGTTACTGTTGTCAAGGCTATCCTCAGCTTTCATATCTGTAGCAGAATTTTCCTTCTTTGTGATTAACAGACCCAACAGCATAACCCACCTATTTGACCCATCAATCAACAGTATGAAGATAGAAAAATATTATGGTAACACAAACTTGCCTGGTGACATTAACTTAGAGGAATCCTGACTGTACATCTCATGAGTGTTTTACCCTATATACTCTCATAGAAATTATTTTCTCAATGTGATTTGTTCACAAGGTTATATCGATCACAATTCTGCTTTTAAATCTGCTGTGGAGAGATCTGAGTAGATATAAAATAGCTTTTTAACATTACTGCCTTTTAAATCAGATGCAAGTGCATTTTTGGAGAGGAAGTATGGGTTGACTAACAGTGAATCTAAGGTGGCTAATTGAATCAATTCACTTTAATGTTATACTTACTTCAAAAGCCACTTTTGAGATGAAATGGTAAATATCTTTAGCTATCACTCATCAATGGTCTACAGGAAAAAAATGTTATAATAAATTAGTCCAGATCAAACAAATCTCCTTTATGGTACTAGCTTTTAAAATTTTCCTTCCTGTTCTACTTCTTTCAGTTATTTAAAAAGCTAGTCTACTTACTAGCCTCTCCAAGGGAATTTAAAATCCCTCATGAAATTCTTTCTCAATATTATAATTCTTGTCAACTTGAACTAGCTTCCCACTAGTTTGTCACACAGTCTCATAAGGGTTATCTAATTTAATAATCTTTCAGAATTTTAGAATTATTTATACCTACAAAGCCATTACTTTGCAGAAACAGTTATTAAAAATATTCTTTAAAGTAAATACATGTTCATCTTTCGTATAATTTAGTGACTAGAGTATCAATGTGAAAGGTCTGGTTTTCAGGACTTGTCTTCAAAGTGTATCCAATGAAGCTATTATTGTGCTCTGCAATTTGTTGGTTTGTTTGTTTGTTTACTTATTTATTACGAGGCTTTGTCTGGGTTTTTAGCACTTAATTTACTGACATTGTACTTTACCTTTTTCTTCTGTGGAAGATTCTCAATCATGAGAACAAATTACGCATATTTGTCTAAATTGTTCATACATTCTTAAATGGAGAACTCCGGGAAAAACAGGGATTTCTTACTTGAAATCTTTAAAATATTAAAACTAATACAAAACCAATTCCTACTGATGACAATGCTAATTTTCTTTTAACAGTTACTTTATTTCATACACATTGTTCAACAGGCAGTTGAAGATATTACTTCTGTAACTTTGTTTTATGCTTAGCCTAGACTGAAATTATGCTGTTTATACAAAAGAGGTATCTTTAATGCTGTAATTCTGTAAATGTGTTAATAAATACATGTGATTCCAAAATGAAAACAAATTCTAATGACCTTGAAATATTTCTAAAAGAGCATCAGTAATGTATAAAATTAATAGATTTGCAGTCTCACTGTTCTTTACATTTATATGTGTAGTGGAGAATATGAGATCTTATATCAAAAGTTGAATTCAGAATCTATTCTGTAAAACAAAAATAAGTGGATTTTTCCTCTTACAAACCAATTTCTTATATTCCTAGAATATTTGTGTCATATAAACACATATCCTGCAAGTTCAAAAACGAAGCTTGATATATTTGCATCCTTTGTTTTGAAAAGGAAACCCAAATATACATGTAATTACTAAATCATTTTAATGACATGTTGATTGTCATGAATAATGTAAATAACAGAAGATGATCAATGTCCTTAATAGGCATGCAATTGCACTGTGTTCAAGTGGATGTATGATATTTAATAAAGTAATTCTGAATCTTTTCACTAATATCCTGGTGTTGAAGTATTTTGGGTTTTATAAATGAAAAAATTAAATGTGCAGATACATATACAAAAAACTAATTATGTGTCTTAATTAACTTGTAGGAACATGATGAAAAGCAAATTAAAACTTTGATTTAAAAAATAATGTATTTGCTTTCACAGAATCACAAAGTCACAAAATATTAGAGGTCGGAAGGGACCTTGAAAGATCATCTAGTCCAACGTCCCTGCCAGGGCAGGACCACCTACAGTACATCACACAGGAATGTGTCCAGTTGGGTTTTGAATGTCTCCAGAGAAGGAGACTCCACAACGTCTCTGGGCAGCCTGCTCCAGTGCTCTGTCACTCTCACGGTGAAAAAGTTTTTTCTTATATTAACATGGAACCTTCTATGCTCCAGTTTGCACCCACTGCCCCTTCTCCTATCACTGCACAATATCGAAAAGAGCCTGGCTCTGTCTTCCTGACACCCACCCTTTACATACTTATAAGCATTGATGAGGTCACCCCTCAGCCTCCTCTTCTCCAAGCTAAAGAGACCCAGCTCCCTCAGCCTTTCCTCATAAGGGAGATGTTCCACTCCCTTAATCATCTTGGTGGCTCTGCGCTGGACTCTCTTAAGCAGTTCCCTGTCCTTCATGAATTGAGGGGCCCAGAACTGGACACAATACTTCAGATGCGGCCTCACCAAGGCAGAATAGAGGGGGAGGAGCACCTCCCTCGACCTACTGACCACTGGCTCATGGTCATCACTCTGTCCACCACAATCCCCAGGTCTCTTTCCCTTGTGCTGCTCTCCAGCGAGTCAGTCCCCAACCTATACTGATACATAGGATTCTTCTTTCCCAGATGCAAGACTCTACACTTGCCCTTGTGGAATTTCATTAAGTTCTTCCCCACCCAGCTCTCCTGCCTATCTAGGTCTCACTGAATGGGAACACAACCTTCTGGTGTGTCAGCCACTCCTCCCAGTTTAGTGTAATCAGCAAACTTGCTGAGGGTACACTCTGTTCCCTCATCCAGGTCGTTGATGAAAATATTGAACAGCACTGGTCCCAGTACCGACCCCTGAGGGACTCCACTGGTTACTGACCTCCAACTAGATTCTGCCCCATTGACCATAACCCTCTGGCTTCTTCCTTTCAACCAGTGCACATCCACCTCACTACCCAATCATACAGACTGCACCTCCTCAGCTTACCCACAAGGATGCTGTGGGAGATGGTGTCAAATGCCTTACTGAAGTCAAGATAGACCACATCCACTGCCCTTCCATCATCTATCCACCTAGTTACATCATCATAGAAGGCTATCAAGTTTGTCAAGCATGACTTTCCCTTGGTAAAATCATGCTGACTGTTCCTCCTTTCTAGGGGCTAACACCTCTCTTTTAAAGCAAAAAGAATCCACATATTTTGAAACTTAGGAGTCGTCAATGTTACTGGACTTTGCATGCTTCTGCCATGCTCTGGTTAGCCTTCTGCTTGATAACCACAGAGGAGCAGAAACAATAGATTTTGTGTAAGACAGCTAGTCATGAAGTTTGAAAATTAAGAGTTTAACAGAAGAAAGGCTAAGAGTCATCAGTTGGGGAGTAGAGTTGGACCAAGCGTATGTGCTACTCTTGAATATCCTGCAAAAGCTGCTGCTGAAACCAAGATCTGTTTCAAGATTGTTTTGTTTGCACAGAACAAGTATCATGTAATTGCAACTCGGTCCCACATAATTGCCAAACTTTGATGGTTATTAACAGGGAAAATTAAACACACACACTGGTATTTCCACTGTAACAAATGGATTATTTTTAGTTATAATCTGTCTCCCTCCTTTTTTTCCCCTTTTCATAGAATTTAGGAAATGGTAACAGACTTTTATACAAATGGAGACACTAGGTTTTTCAATGATTTTTCTGTGTTTTAATTTGCTTGCAATATCTTCTAAACCATATGTTTATCATTTTTTATTGAAGTTGTTTGGTTTGTTTTGTTTAGGGTTTTTTTCTGGTTTGGATGTTTGGTTTTTTTTGTTTTTGTTTTTTGAGGGGATAAATAACTTCTGGTTTTAGGAAACTGAAGGAACTATTGGGTAGAACAGGTTCGTTGGAAGGTGGTGTCCTTGTATATTAAACTGTCTCAATTTATATCACCTCTGTTTCTAATCCCAAATGTCTGCTTATCTACACCATTCCTTTATCGGAATGCTCTCTTAAGGGGAAAACCATGAAATCTGACAGGCTGAAAAAAACTTAGAAAAACTAATTGCTGGAAATTATCTCGGAAAGCTTTAATAACAAGATGAGGGTGAATATACTTGCATAAAGCACAGAAGGTCAAAACTTATTCTGATGTCTTCACTGCCCACTCATTCACTTTGTTTGCTTAATTGTAAATCAGAAGATAGAACCCTAAATTACATTTTGAAGAAAGGAACAGCGATTACAGTAATGGTGTGACAGTTTTTACCGTTGTGTTAACCATCTGTATGTTTTGTACCGTATATTTCACTATGTTTTTTAACAGAAAAAAAATATCTCAAAATATGCACCAAATTCCTGGCTGAAAGATGTGTGTGTATATATATATACACACACATATATAATATATATACACATACAGAATACATATACACTTGTCTATATTCATATTATATATGTGTGTGTATACACATACACCTTCACACACATATGTAGGAGGACATTTTAAGAAGCTGTGGTTTAAATTGTCACAAAATTTAAACTATTTAGGCTTCAGCCACAAGGAATACGGTCCTTAAAAAACGAAACTTACGTCTCCTACTCCTTCTGGAGTCTGTCAGTCCTAATGGGATCTAAATGAATTACTGCCAATAACTTAAAATAGAAAATTAAGAGAAGCTACGTTGGTCTTCTTAGAAACTTCTTTAATTCATAGAAGACTCTGACTTCTATATTATACTGAAGTTTTCATAAACACACAGAAAAATCAGATTCTTTTTAAGGTATGTTCTTGGAAAGGATTTAGCAAAGGAACAAAAATATTTTAGATCATTACACATACTGGTTTAGAAAGATTCTTTCCCCAAGACCATCTCATGTATCATAACACTGTCTTTTTGGGGAATAGAGTTTCTTATCCAGTTTGTTAAATTAGAGGAAGAGAGTAGAAACTTTTTGGTTACAAACTGCCATTAGTCACAAAGGATCTGAACGTAAATGTTCAAGAAATCCAGGTACTCTCTATTTCTCAGAAGTAGCGATCAAATTACTTCCTGGCTCTTCTAATATCTGCTTTACTTCCCAAGGTATAGGTGGATGTGTAAGAAATATTATAAACCTTTTTGTCAAGTATGTTGTGCATTTTCTGGAAGGTCCTCTCTATGTCATTCATTCTTTATCTCAAGTCATCAAACTCACAGAACGCATGCACACATATATAGATATATATATATCTGTGTGCATGTTTATTTACCCTTAATCAATATAACTGTACAGATAATATATATATATAATGTTTCTAAAGAAAGTCTTATAAAATGGCTAATATAGACAGACTTTTTTCAGATTCTGGAACAGAACGAGGATCTGAACATCAAAGAATTTTCTAAATTTATAGTTGATATTCATCTCCATTCTGATATCTTTAGCGTAAACCTATATTTAAGCTACACATTTGTTGTCAACAAAGAGAAAAAAATACTTTCAAAACAGGAGTAATCTAGATATTAGGTTGACAAGACTTACTCTCTGAAAGTATCTTACAGAAGAACTAGATGTGACTGTGTGACTAGCTCGGATAAAGATACCTGCCCTGTAGATACATGTATTGTGCCACAGGAAATCCATCCTGTTTCTCCTGAGTACATGAAAAATATTTACAAAGGCCACCTAACTAATCAGATTGCCTACGTTATTTATAATAATTGTCTGCAGAAAAGCTTCTCTGAGAGCTGTGTCTTAATGTAAGTTTACATCGTCATAAGTCACTGAAGTATTATAGGGAATTGCAAATAACAAATTATTTTTCAGAAGGCCTAGAGATTCAACAGGAAAGTACTGGTAATGAATTGTTTCTCATTCAGATGTACACATTAAGAAAAAGGATAGCATGGATAACTGTACCTCTACAGTGTAAAGGTTTTTTCTTTTTCTCTGGTTGCCTTAATTTCTTCTGGTTTTTTACTGGTTATTCATTTAAACAAGATTCCCTTCATCGGATCAGAGAATAAAAGATGACTGACAAAAAGTTGCTCACGTTTAATCTATGAGGTGATAGCAGTATTAAGGGAAAAGTGATTTCTTGAGTCTTTCAGTTATAATCCCATAACAAAGCAAAATCACTCATAGTAAAAGACCCTTGTTGAGGAAACAAAGTCAGAATGATCTCAAGAAGAGAGTTATATTCACTGCCCAACTACATGAGTTACAATGTTATGCATACTTGCAGTCTTAATTTTCCACAGTGGCCTGGACTCATTCCACCCTCATTTTAGCGACTTAATTAAGGGTGGAAAGTCAATTTGCCAGTTATCCTCGCTTCCTGAATTTAACAGTCTTTGAATACCAAAACTAGATTCTTCCCAGACAAAACTACACAGGAAAGTACAGTTCAGGAGAGAACCTAGTTTACTGCAACTGTATTGCAGAATTTAGCCCATGGGAGCAGTCTAGATTTAGTATACATTACAATGCTTAAAATTAATATAGCATGCACTCTTGGTCCTCACACCAACTATTTCACTCTGTAGGTCCACTCAGGTTGTGCTGCGCTGCTTGCTAATGTAGACACAGCCTTTGACATTTGAGTTAGGAGGATAGTTTTATTAACTTCCCACTGGAGTCAGCTGGGAAGGGTAGCTACCTTTGGAGCTTTTTTCCGTCCCCAGAAGGTCTGTTATTTTTCAGAATATTGCACTCTCTGCACTTGTTATGGGCAGCTAGGCTAAGGTTATGTGTCATTTACAAGTATGTGCTCAAAGTGAAATGTCTTGAAGCTGTGTCTGTGTCCCCACTTAGATCTACTCATTTCTGCAAAACTCTTATCTTAAAATGAAATCACCTACTCACATCATTTGAGTTCAAAATTCCACAAGCACATTCTGCAAAGTTGCTGAAAACCATCCAGGATAAATTATATTAAGAAACTTGTAATTAGATGCAGGGAAGTGGAAAACCTATACAAGCTAACCATCACAATAGGAATCTACAACGTAATCTAATTTTTATCTTTCTTTGAGAATAAATAGTTCCATATAGGAAGACTAGCAGCACTTCTCTTTGACAAATTTATTGAAACGTGAAGGAAAATCCTTGGCAAGAAATTTAATTAATCTACAATTAAGATGCTGCATGAATATCACAGAAAAATATGTCAAAGTATTAGTGATGTTTAAAAAAAAAGAATGAAAATTAAGAGAATCTCTCTGTGAGATTAACTTTTAACATAAATTAATATAAATAATCAGAAGTGAGAAATAAATGAGCCTTCTCTGTTTATTCAGTCTTTCATTTTCTATGTTAGTACTTTCTGTAATGCTTAAGGTACAAGTCATGAGAAGTGTAATATTAGTCACAAGAAGTTTACAGATACGTAGTGGGGTTTTTATCTGAAAGGAGCTATTTTATTTTTTACAGGCTCCAGCTGAATTAGTTAGAATAGAACACCTGGGGTAGGTAACCAGCAAGATCTTATACAGATAGTATATAGTTCATATGTTAAAATAATAAATTCATAGCCAAAAGCTCATATATTTTTCTGTTATGATTTATGATTCTATGCATGAATATCACCTGAAAATCATTTTTTGTTAATCATAATAAGTTCTTATTGCAAGTGGATTTCCGTATATTATATCTTCAGCTGGGAATGCTTCTGAAAGTGTAACGTTCATTGTCTCTCCAGCTGGTACGGTCTTTGCTACTTTCCTCTCATTTCATTTTTATCTATAATTCATTAATTTCTGAAGGTCAAAAGTCCTTCAACTAGTATAAAAAAACCTCAACAGTTTAAAATCCCACAGCAGAAAAAAAAGTAAAAAAATATTTAGAGATCCTTAACTTTTCACTCCTGCCTTTTGGAAGGTTGATCAGTCCCTATGTGACAGTAATATTAATGTTGATTTCTTGAAGAGTAAATGTCCTCAATTATGCAGTATAAATTGAAGGTAAAAACAAAACTCTATTAGTATGCATCCTTACACTTCTTTGCCCCTCCACAGTTTCCTCATAACAATACACTTTCTCTTCTACTTACTGCAAAGAACTATTCCCTTAACTCCTCCAGAGACTTTGTAAAGTAATACATTAAGCTCAAAACCACCTGGATTTTGGTATTTAAATAACTGAAGGGAATTTTTATTTCCCTTTAGTTCTTTTTTTTTCTTAAACAAAAGAGGAATAATAGATATTTGAATGTCATAAGCATTGAAAAATTATTCAAAAACATCACCTACATAAAAGTAAAAATTACCATCTGTATGCAATTTGAAAAACTTGTTCCTTTGTCGTAATGTATTTAATTTTATTTAAATTTAGACAATTGTGATCAATGAATATTATTAATTGTTATTAATGAATATTGTTAAGTTTCTGGACATATCCATACGGTGATCTCATTCCTACCTTTTGTTCAATGATGGTCCTATGTAAAATGTGAAACCAATCTGACATGGGAGAATTTGGGTGCTGCAGTCATAAGAACCGAACCTGAGCACTCAATTTCACATAGTCTTAAAATTATTTACAAAGCAGTATAAATAGAGCAGCTGGTTAGTGATTTCTATGCTCAATGTGCACACACTTCACACTTGTGAACAGTAAGGCTCCAGCCACTCTGATCTATTTTAGAGCTCTACCGTGGATCCTGAGTATCCCCAAAGGTAGAGATAATTAGCATTTTTAATATAGGTCATAAGCACAGCCCCCAAATGAGTGACACATATCAAGTTGTTAAAAGTTACACGACAACTTGGTTTATCTGTGCTTCTTTCTTCCTTTCCCATATGTAGCAGAGTAACCTAAACAGGCAGAGCTGGGTAGTCATACTCTGGGTCTCACTTATTTGAGCAGTGATCTCAAGAATAGGATTTACTCAATTGCAAAAGCAAAGTTATGACTGATCTATGTCAAACTTCAGTACATAAAGCTTGCATGAGAAATTAAAAAACATGAAAATCTAGAAAAATATACGAAATTACTGGAGTGAGTCCAGTGCAAGGCCACAAGGAGGATTAAGGGACTGGATCATCTTTCATATGAGAAGAGGTGGAAAGGGCTGGGACTGTTCAGCTGGGAGAAGAGAGGCTCAGGGAAATGGAGAGAGACAGACTCCCTTCAGTGGTGCCAAGAGTCAATCTGCATGAGTAATTTACTGTGCGGGTGGTGGAGTACTGGAACAGGTTGCCCAGAGAAGTCATGGAGGTCCCATCCCTGGAAGTGTTCAAGGCCAGGTTGGATGGGGCTTTGGGCAACCTGGTCTAGCGTAGGGTGTCCTTGCCCATGGCGGGTGGGTTGGAACTAGATGATCTTTGAGGTCCTTTCCAACCCTAACAACCATGCTATGATTCTATGATTCTAATTATTAAGACAATATGAATTAAAAAATTAAGCTAAAATGCTTTGCTTTCATGGCCACAATGTAATCAGAACATCACTTTCTAAAGAAATTACTGTTGTAATACTTTGCCAGCATTTAATCATAATGTCCAAGCTGCTGTAGTGACAGGACAAGGGGTAACGGCCTTAAGCTGAAGGATGAGAGATATTAGGAAAAAATTCTTCACTGCAAGGGTGATGAGACACTGGAACAGGTTGCCTAGAGTTGTGGAGGCCCCATCTCTGGAAGTGTTCAAGGCCAGGTTGGATGAGGCTTTGAGCAACCTGGTTTAGTGAAGGGTGTCCTCTGGTTTATTAGTGGGGGGATGGGAACTAGATGATCTTTGAGGTCCTTTCCAACCCAAACCATTCTATGGTTCTACAATTCTATGATATTCTGATTTTGGCAGGGGGTAACCAAAACAATCTCCAGAGGTGTTTTCTGACTTCAGCCATTTTGTGACCCAGTGATTCAACTTTTCAGCCTCCCTCTCTGCCTACCCCAGTATTTTTATTGATGCTCTTTGTTCTCACAAGAAGGTATCATAAGCTCAGTGGACACACTTGCTTGATACCATGTGTGTCACCCCAAATCAGTTCACACTTGTCAGTGAGAGCCTAATGAAAAATGCACTGGGGTCACTGGATCACTGTATGGTCTGCTTCATCCCCTTGAATTCTTGCATTTACGACTGTCGGAGTGGTTCAGCTTCAAAAGAGGGGTGGCAAATGCCCCTTTTGGAGTGCTAGAATGATCTCTAAATTCTTTTACTGACCACATATAATGTAATGTCAGATTCCTTAAGAACTTCCTGCTTGGCTGCACACATCAAGGAACAGATTAATCTTTCCTTAAACATAGACTTATTAAAGTTAGATAATCACGTTTGTGATGGTTTCCATAGGCTCACTTTAAAGTGAAAGAATATAGTTAGTTCTGGAGGGTTTGAATGTCAGAAATACAGGATCATATATCAAAATAACAGGTTTGAGCTAACTTTGCAAACAAGCTATAAATTAATATCTTGTACTGCATTTTTAACTGTGTTAATAAATTATTCTGATTCCACACCAGTGAGGCTGCATAATCACAAAAAGGGAATTCACACTAATTCATATATTAAATATGAAGCTTTGGTTTTTGACGGGTAAGCAAAACAAAATCTGTTTAGGTGGTTCAAGTATATTTTTGTTAGCAGGAAATCTTAGAAAGGAAAGAAATATCTAAAATATAGTGTACCACTGTTGAAAACAGTAAAAATCAAACAAAAAGGAACAGTGTAAGAATGATTGAATCTGCCTATAAATAATTTAAATGTGTCATATTCTTTAACAATTTTTGCTAAATATGAAGCTAAATAATGTTCTAAGTAAAATACTGGTAAGTGCGAATTACATCGACAAGGTTTGGTTCAACAACCCATCCTCCCTACCTCCCCCCTCTAACCTTAAATACGTCATCATTCTAAATTATCCAGACATAATTCTTCCATAGTATGAAGTCCAAAATTTAGACTTCAGCAGCGCTTTGCTGTTTCAAAGTATGAAATATAAAATTCCCTTTATTAAACAGAGAACTACCTAGAATTAGCCAATTGTAAATGTCATTTTTATATTCACATATAGATGGATAGCTATACATATGTAGGTACAGATCACTGCCAGAAGTTGACATCCTCATTCAGAAAATTGAATACTTGGCTTTTTTTTCCTTCTTCAGACTGAAGATACAGGAATATTACTAGTATCAAAAACAGGTGTGTGAACTTCCACCAACTGCAACATGTCGGATAAATTCTACTTCCTGCCCAGTGGTTTTTGGCTACCATAGATATAAAAATAAACCAGGTAAAATGAGCAATAAGAGTTCCTTTTCTGATATGAGCTTCCTTACTGCAAAGCCATCGTTCTTTTTTCTTTTTCATTTTTCCTTCTTCTTTCTTCTTTTTTCTTTTTTTTTTTTGTGTTTTTCTTGTTTTCTATTTACAAGCCTTTCATCTTTTCCTACATGTGGCCTCACTTCAGTAGGGATTCAAATGAATGACACAATGGCTTCTAGTTTTTAAACATCCACTTATATCTACCACAACGAACCAAACATAGGAGACTGAAAAAAACAGTAAAACAACAACAAAATGATTGCAAAAAGAGCCATTGTTAGAGTAAGTAAAAACTGAACAGTATATACAATGGTAAATGTGAGAGGTACACAGGGCACTGCTTCTTTGCTTCCCCACTTTCTCACTCATCCGTTTCTTTTCCTGTATCAGTTGCATTAACAGAGGTGCATTACCAGGGAATTCAGAGATGTAAAAGTACTGCTAGGTCACCTCATCTGTAGAGACTCTGTGCATCTTAAAGCACAAACAGGGCCTGGTTCATTCAAGCACCTATATTTTTGGCTTCCTTCCTTTATTGCATTTTACAAAATTAGTAAGCTGTAAAGAAGTGCTCTATTAAAGAAAAAAAAGTTATTCTGGTCTTTATTGTATCTTCTGTTTATTTATCTTTTATCACAATAGAAAACTTTTTTTTTCAGCTCTTCTGAGAACAACTGTGAAAGGGCTTCCTTTTCCTTTTTAAGTGTACAGTGGTTTGTCTAAGACTTTTTCATGTTTCATCCCCCATCCCTATTTTTATCACTTTCATGAAGAATTAGAATAACCAGTTTAATTTTGAAAGTGCTAAATGTTCCCATTTGAAACCTAATTGCAGTCCATCTGGCCTTAGTTAAAGCAACAGCTAAACAGAAGATATTAAGTAGAACATAATTACACATTATGTTTCAAAACTTGAAAATTAGAAAGTAACTTGATTGAACAAACTGTGGTGCAACAATATATATCATATAGAATATGCATTCATTCCAAAACTAACTGCTAACTAGGATAATTTATATAATCATTATCGCGTGTTTCCTCTTTCTGAATTTTTCTCTTTGACAATTTTGCATTAAGAAATCATTAAGTTTTGGTTTTTAATGTAATTTTTCTATTTAAATTACCAAGCAGTTACTCATTATGGTTATGACTGTGTATGGCTTTTGGCACTAATATATCTGTGAAAACATATTGTTTATAATTCCAAATCCTCAGCTTTGGCATTTAAAATTTTAGCTCCTCTCTGAAGCTGAAGTAATATTGTTCCTTTGTCTTCAGTAAAATTATTCTGGTTTGGAGAAGCTAGGGAATTTGTTCTTTTTATTGCACCTTTCTTTCTCATAGACTGTAATTCAGTAAAGTAGTTAAATATGCCCCTGAAGAAATGCGTATTTCCTACACCTGCACTACAACTTTCCATTTTCCTTTCCAGCTGTGAACGCGTATGGACTGTTCTAAATGCAACATGTATGATGACGTTGGCATTGCATTCTTTTCCTTTTCAGTGCTACTGACACCACGTTATCCCTTCTGCAGCCCTTCAGTTGCCTATCCAGTTGCCTTTCAATCCTTTATTGCATAATTGCTCCTTGCCAGTTCAGGCTGCTCTTTGGTTTAATCTCCCCCTTTCTCATCATTAACTGCTGTCACCTTTCTCTCTGCCGGCGTGCAAGCCTGCAGATTTGGCCCTTGCCTATCCTTCTGCTGGCCACCTGGCTTCCCATTTTTAAACAATAGAAACTGGAGCGAGAAAACAGCAGGACTTGTCTAGGCTTCTCTCATGCAAAAGGCTACAACCACTTTAGATGCTAATCACAACAGATTAGTAATAGTACGCTATGGCTACACCTGACATACTGTGCTACTTTCATATGAGAGAAAAAAATAACAGGGAAGTGCATGTCAAAAGTCTCATCAATTTTAATAATATTAAGATTTAATCCTAGTATACATATCTACAGTTTGGAATTGAAGTTAATGCTCAGCTGTGTCTGGGGAAGGGAAGGGAAGGGAAGGGAAGGGAAGGGAAGGGAAGGGAAATGTAGGGACACAGATATATTCCTGACTTATCACTGTAAAGTCCTGAAGCAAAGACATCTGACAAACTATACCATTGCCTGAAATGTATCCCTTTAAATATGCCCCATAAAATTGGGGTGGGGGTAACTGGGAACTCTTCACACTGCATCAAATTTATTAAACTGTGTGTTTACCAAAGAAAGATCTGAAGACATGGCAATTCACTAAGATGTGTTTCATATAGAATAGAATAGAATAGAATAGAATAGAATAGAATAGAATAGAATAGAATAGAATAGAATAGAATAGAATAGAATAGAATAGAATAGAATCATT
>VWZZ01003593.1:43203-55971 GCA_013399095.1 Psophia crepitans | reverse complement strand
CTCCAGGGCTTCGATATCTTTCTTGTGGTGAGGGGCCCAAAACTGGACACGGGGGAGCAATGCTTAGTCCACACTACTTGCATCAAGTGTCCCACAAGCCCCTATATTATATATATATATATACTTACTATATACTTACTATATAAGATAGTAAGTAAGGAGACTGCTCTGTAGTAGGTGCTCTTCATTTTCTTTCTCCAGCAGAGAAGTTAACTAGGGCAAGTGTAGGTAATGTTTAAACATTCAGTGAATGCTAGGAATGTATATTTTGTTTTGTGTAAAATTATTTTATTTCTTTTCTTAAAAAGAAAATATCATGTTCAACACTTAAAGTTGCATAAGGCATTAACTTCTAAGCTTTTTATCATAGAAAAATATGATAAAACATGTGATAAAAATATAAAAATATGATAAAACATATGATAAAAATGATAAAATACATAAAGATTTGCTAAAGTATCTCTTAATCCAAACATATGAATTTCATGCAACAAGAAAGAAATGTACATAATATCATGTTTTGCTCAGATTTTTTAGGAAGAAAACGAAAAATGAAGTGGCACTTGACATGAAATGAAGGCTTCAGGAGTATAAATACTTGGCCTTGGTGGACTGTTGATGAGTGGAATTTTATGCTTCTGCTTCAAGAAGACAGAAAAGCCCTAAAGCCTGTTCAGATCTGCATAATGATCTGCTTCTGACTGCAACTTTTTGCTGTTCCTGAAGAAAACATCTAAGTATGGGGTTTATCTCTTTGCTATAAAAAGGGAGGATGGTCTTCAAAGGTATGCGACCTTTTAAGTCACATTGCACATACAGAGGATTTGTCCCAGGTTTTTAGGAATTTGTTTTTTTCAAGGTAGCAGTGTGGCTACCCTTGCTTAATTTTTACAGTATCTCCTCACACAAATTATTTCATTTGTTTCCACAGATTGACATGCACAGCCTAATGACATCCAGGAAAGTTTCTAAGTGCTTAGCTTTAGGCACATACTTTATGAGTGGCATATGAATAAAGGCATTCATAAGCAAAGATTAATTTAGATATATGTCTAACTGCTTTGTTGAACTAGTAACTCAAGCATTACTCCATGGGAGTAAGAAAATAGAATTCAATAAACGTTTGAGAAACCCAAAACAAGTATGTTGCTTTATGTAGAATCATAGGTTAGAAATAATCTCATGGTCAGGTAGGTGTCTACATGAGCTTGCTGTTGAAGATCCAATTACTCATTGAGATCAGGAGCTCAATTACTTTCCTAAAGATGGGTATCTTGTGCTATTTGAGATGTCAGAGTGTGCCTATGACAGATGCATAACTTTGGCAGATAGGCTTCAGGACTGATCATGCCCTCCTGGAATGGTAATTAGGAGCCAAGCAGGTCCATAGCCTCCACAGATGACACCCACATTTTGGCAATTTATTCAAATGCAGATTGACAAATCTGACAGACAGACATCCTTGTTTCATGGTTATGGTGTGAACGGGGTGAACTGCCATTCCATACTCTAGCTTTCTGAAAATAACGTACATTTAACCACCAGAGTGTAGAGATTTTAAACATTTAAATGCTGCTGTGACATTTTTAAATTGGAGCTAAAATACAGAACTTGCTAATACTTTTCGTGGTCTATTTTTTGATATTCTTACTGAAGAAAGAAGTCACACTCAGAATTAAACTTGTGGGAGAGGAAGGCATTTAGCCTGCATTACCATCTCGTCAGTTCAGTTAGAAGGAAAACAAACATAATGATAATGTGGGTTGTTAGTATTTTTCTCCTGTGTGGCTAATACAAATGTGTCTTTTTAAAATCTACAATGCCTAAAGCATTCAGATCAGCATCTGTGTTAGACAAAATTACTTTATGCAACTTGAAAATGAGACAGAAAACACAGTCAGAAAGAAGTAATAGCTCTCGTTCATGAAAAGTATTAGAAAGAGATTATGGAAGTCAGGGCATGTGTAACAGAAGAAAAATTATGACATGATAGATGTGTTGTCCAAATTTTCTGAAGGTAGCTTTTAAGTTTTGTATTTATTCCACTACAACATTGTAGACTGCAGTATTTCTAGTGCTTATTCTTTACAGAGTGATTCAGATTTACTGGCCAAAATCCTCAACTGGACTGTAACTCAGAACACAAGGTCAAAGTCCCCTAATGCCAACAAAGCCAACCATGGAAAGAACAGTCAAGAGAGAAGTCTTCTAGTAAGCAGCACAGATGACATAAAGAGCGTTTAAAGGAAAAGTTGTAATACGTGGTGCATTTTCCTGCACTCACCTGCCAATTCCAAGTGCTGCATTTTTCCCACTTCCTAAGTGGGTTGAAATTACTATCTCAGATCATTTTGTTATCTAAAATGTTATTAAAAAAGGCCTTAATTTAACTTGAAAGTCATTAAAATAGGGCCTTTTGCTTTGTGTGAGCAAACTATAACATGAGTTCATGTAATGATAAAGTGATCAGTAGTTAATCTGTACATCCCCTCTCCCCTTATACTGCTCCTGATAAGGGGTATTAACTTCACACTTGTGTGATGACTGTGGAGTTCTGCTCAGAAGGCATATTACCATCTGGGCACCTCAAACTGTAAAAGGGATTTTATTTATGGCTATGCAGAGAAGTATATTTCCTTTAATATCTATATCCTGCGTAGTTTGACAATGACTGTTTGAGGTCAGTAAAAATCCACCCAGGAGTATTTTCCTGGTGTAGACATCCATGACAGAAAATTGTGAACCATCAAAAAGGCAGAGGCATACCAGTGATCTACTATCTGTTCAAGCAGAAGCAAGATTGTGGTGGGTTTACTTTGGCTAGACGCCAGGTGCCCACCAAGCTACTTGATCACTCCCCTCCTCAGCAGGATGGGGAGGGGAGAAAATAAAATAGAAAAAAACCTCATGAGTCAAGATAAAGGCAGTGTAATAAAGCAAAAGCAAAGGTCGCACATGGAAGCAAAGGAAAAACAGAACATTTACTCTCTACTTCCCATCAGCAGGTGATGCCCAGTCACTTCCAAAGAAGCAGGGCTTCAGTATGCATAGTGGTTGCTCCAGAAGACAAACATCATAAATAGTGAATGCCCTCACTTTCTTCTCCTTTCTTCTAGCTTTTATTGTTGACCGGACATCATACTGTATGGAATATCCCTGTGGTCAGCCTGGGTCAGCTGTCCTGGTTGTGTCTCCTCCCAAGATCTTGTTCACTCCCGGCTTACTGCTGAGAGGGGCATGAAATGTCAGAGAGACAGCCCTGTGTGTGCCGGCACTGCTCAGTAGCAGCTAAAACACTGCTGTGTTATCAACAGCTTGCTGGCTATTGATACACAGCACAGCGCTGTGAGGGCAGCTACAGGGGAAATGAACTCCATCTCAGCCAGACCCAAAACAAAACAAGAATAAAACGAGAAGAACTTATTTACTTGGGAAAGGAAAGCTAAAGGAAAGTTTTCACTAGAAGACCACATTCTGATGGGAGCAGAGGGAATGGCTTCTCACATTGGTATAAAGTGGTGCAACAGATAATAACTGTAATGGATGCAGAAAGGGAAAAGTTCTTACAATCAAGGCCTATAGATTTTTGAGGAGTTTGTAATAAAGAATGATAGTAATTTAAATGGAGTTACAAATATACCATCAGCCGTTTCTTCAGGACTGATTTTTACATACGAAGAAAGTTGAATATGAGAACACAAAGACAGAAGTTATTGGATAAGAAAATGCTATATGAGGAGTTAGGAAATATGTAAAAGGTAGAGGATGTTAATTAAATTAAACATGTAGAACTATGGGAACAATATTTATTAAATCTCTCAGAAAAGGTGGAATGAGTTTTTGCTACATAAAGAGTTTTAGTCAAACTTGATCTCAAACGTCAGAGCTACAGATAAAGATAATATAAAATATGCTTCTAAATTGTCACTTAGTAAAATGGTGTTGAAGAACAGAATGCTTATTTTTAAAGGACTAGGCAACAGAAACATAGGTATTTCTATTTACCTGAGGATAGATAATATGAGAATTAAGTATAATTTGAAATAAAAGCAAATTTCAATCAAATGTTATTTTCATCCACTCTAAGAATGTTGTTTGGGAAAAAAAAATCCTAAATTTTGATATAAAAATTATGAGTTAAACACCACAGATGTGCCAAAAAAAAAAAAAGGTAGGCAAGGGAGAATCAGTGCTAATAACTCATATTCTGAGTTATTTCTGAACTAGATTATTATTGTTTTAACCAAGGTATTTGATAGCAGCATTCTGTTGTCCAGTGCTACTTGATGTGCCATACCACATTCTACATAGCATCCAGTTGCTAGTCCAGAAAGCACAGGTTTCCTTAACTCCTGTGTTTCACCTCCCAGCCCTGTTCAAACATCTTTGTTATGTTCTGTGTATCAATGGCACTGTTCAAGCAGCTGAGTAAATCCTTGAGTGTTTTCTGTACCAATTAGTGATAGAAAAGCATGGAAAACCAAGAATATTATGGCTGACATGCACAAGCATTAAGAAAAACAAAAACATTTTGAGTGCTCCAGAAAATAGAAAACTGACCTTTTCACAAAGGTTAAGTGTCATGGCAGAACCTACCTTTAACACAATGTAGAGTGCTACTGTAAGTCAGCATTTTAATTAGCTGACTGATTTACACTTTCAGTTTATTTACCTCTTCTCAACAGCCAGCTCATCTTTCATCTTCTGTGTGCAGTCACAAACAGTGTGAAATGTTATTGAAATGCTTAAGTATAATTGATAAAGAGGCAATTTCCCAGCATGCTTAAATGACTTTCAGCAGGACTTGTTCTTTTTAAGTTATTTTTAAGATTCTGCCCTAAAGGTTTTCTAAAGTCTGAGTTCCAAACTACAAGATAATTGTGGTTTCTTAAAGAAGAGACTGCCTAATTCTGTGGATTAATGTAAGAGACTGGTGCAGCAAAAAAAAAATCGCAATACAGAGGCAAGGAATGCAATGCAAAAGAAATGCCTGGGAGGGAGGAAAAAAACCTGACACGCTTGCAAGAAACGAAATACAGAATTATACTATTTTGCATTATCCCTATTCACTTGCAATTAAGAAAATTGGGATAACTGCCTCCTTAACAGTAATTTCAGAAGTGTAGCCCTGCTTTGCCCTTTGCATACCTGTCCATTTTAAGTCAAATGTGGTCCATAGCCTTTCCTGATTACCTAAGGGTGAAGAAAATAAATTTTTGTATCTTAGTTCAGCTACTTTAAAACTATTTTTTAACAAAATTTATTAAAATAAAGCTGATTTGTCTTCCAAGTTGATTCTCATTTTATGGAGCATAAAGGACATAGGACTGAAGACTTTAACCTGCAGTTCTTGTCCTGAGAAGTTCTTTTCTTTTAGACGAAACTAAGGTCCTATTCCAAACAGCCTAATTTCTAATTACAGCATCCTGAGTAAGAGGCTGTTTCATCCTTATCAGCAGAATTTCATTAAAAGGGAATCTACAGTCTTCAGCAGACAAGAAGCCTTATCTGAACTCTGCCTTCATCACCTAATCAAAGCAGATTTATAGAAAAAATGTGCATGTCTAAGGGACTGAGCATTTTGTTGAAAAGACCATATTGCAAAGGAATGACAACTACATCATCAAGGACAGAACGTTACCAGATTTATAAGCTGCCAGGCATCATAAAAGAAATTGCCAGTTGAAGCTATACACTCTTTGCCATGTGATGTCACACTGGATATAATGTAACAGGATCTGGCATATCAGTGATATGATTAAAGGATAATATTAGTCCTGCGCCTTTTTAACTAAGGAATAATTCAGTTCCTAGATGGGTAAATGAAACTGAAGAGCTAGTAGCTTATGCCCTGAGGTTACGGCAAGGAAAAATAGTTCATGTCTCTCTCTTCAACTCTTATTTTATGAATCTGCCTCAAAAGTGGGTTTGATAATTAATATTTGCAGTTTCTCCTGAAGTTTATTTATGTATTTAGAATTTGTTTTTTAATTAGCTTTATTTAAAATAGTAATTTTGTTAAACCTTGAAATATTCATTTTACGACAATCTGCGTTTAGAATGTCACTTGAAGAAATGGCACCTCGGTCTCTATTCACTAAAGAAGCCCAGTTACAGAAGTATCAGATTATCCATCTGTGCTTCAGCTCTCCAAGCCAACACACTTCTAACATCTTTTATTCTCAAAGTCACAGTTCTCTTGAAATGAGTTATGCTAGCATGTGTGATGCTTCTGTAGGTAATTGTTTCCTTCATATGTTTACATATATAAACCTTAAGCTGTCAAGACTGATTTTCTCTCTGTTTGGTCTCTGTAAATTTTACTAAATGTGTAGATTCTAGCATGTGTTCTGTGTTTACACCTGTAGAGACAGTACATGATGCACTATTATTACAGACTTCGACAGTTTTGTTGAAAACAACTTCTACATTTTACTGAGAAAATAATCTCCTTGGCTTCGACAGTCAGTATCTCTGCATCTGGAACAATCACAGCAAAACAAAATTAATTCCTAATGCACTCAGTGGCAAAACTGTAATTAACTTCAGTGAATCTATGAATCTATCTTTTATCGTTTTTGTGTGCAAGTGGTATCTATAAACAATCAGACCACTATTAAGAATAGTTAACCACATACAGAATCAATTAGCAAAATTAGGTGTGTCTCGGCGTTAATGCATTTTTACATCCTGCTAGAAATCAAAACAACTATCCCGTCATACGTTGCAACGAGAAGTTAGGTACCAGCCCATTGCCAGTAGAGAGAGCACTCACAGGGGAATTTGCATTGGTTCCAGTCAAGGCCAGCACCTCATTTTCCTCAGCACACTCCCAGAATCAAGCCATGAAAAGGCAGCAACTGCACCAACAAACAACAGAAAAACAAGGAGACAGCAACCACCCTAAGATGGCAGATGAGGGAGAAGCTGAACCCAGTATTTCATGAATGTCCTAGCTGTCAAATGATTGGGAGTGACTAGCACATGGGAGATATGGCACTGTGATGGGATTTAGGAGAACATCACACTGATTCTACTTCAGCTGCCGCTGTTGGTCTTAGAAGCTGTGCTTATACCAGGAAAACTAAATAGCATCAGAAAATGTGCTCGTGCTCAGGCATGAATTCAGTGTTATGATTAAATGGCATGATTTTGTCTTGAAGTCATAGCCTGCTCCCAGACAACTCAGGGGCACTGTTCAAGGAACAGCGTGTATAGGGGACTGCTGCTAAGAAGCAGCCTAAGGGGAATCATCCTAGTTGGGGAAGGGGAGGGAGGGAGGAGCAGGGGAAAGAGCCTGGGATGGAAGCTGTGTGCGCTGTTTGGCCCTAGAAACAGTGACCTGTTCCTGGCCCGTTTATTTCCCAGTAGAGACATATCCTGGAATTATCTCTAGTTCTTGGTGCTCCAGGTTTAAGACAATACAACCAATGTCTTTTGCAAAGCATTTTGCCATCAACTTAGAAAAAATTATTAGTTAAATCTTTTTACTATTATATTCTTTCAGCCTGAGGTTTATTTTTTAAGGAAACTCTCACTCTTTAACTATATAAAAGTCTTGTTCTCATTTTCAAGACCTTTCCCAGCTCTGCTGCTTGCTACTTCTTCATTTTCATCTCTTATCACATTACCAGTAATTACCACCTCAGTTCTGCAGATGTTTCCAGCCTTAGTAGTTTGCTTGCCTTACTCCTGCCAAAATATCTCTGTGCTTCCTACTGAGACAGTGTATTAGAGCTCGCTGATGAATTTACTAGATTCCTACCTTAAGTTTTCTCTGAGCAACTTTTAGAGTATGTCAATCAATATGTAATTTAGAGGTGGACAGCTCAAGAAAACTAAAGTTTATTACACAATCATTAAATAAAAAAGTGAATATCAAACAAGATATTTGTGTTCTTTTCCTCTGTTAAGTCTTTTGTTGCTTTTTCTACTTTTTTTTTTTAAATGAGACAGGTACGATATCTATCTCTTTAAGTTTATAAGCTTAGTAAATCAGCTTCAACATGGGCCCAACTTAAATGCCTCTATGCAAACGCAAGTAGCATGGAGAATTAACAACAGGAGTTAAGAGATGTGCACGCGCCTGCAGGACTGTGATCTTACTGGCATCATGGAGACATGGTGGGATGGTTCTTATGACTGGACCATTGGGATGAAAGGATACAGGCCTGTTAGGAAGGACAGGCAGGGCAGGCGAGGAGGGGGTGTTGCCCTCTATGCCAGTGACCAGCTGGAGTGCACAGAGCTCCACCTGGGGATGGATGAGGAGCCATCCAAGAGCTTATGATTCAGAATTAAAGGGAGGGCAGGGGCAGGTGACATTGTAGTGAAGGTCTGCTACAGGCCATCTGACCAGGAAGGCCAAGTGGATGAGATGATCTATAAGAAGATAGGACCAACCTCATGTTCACAAGCCCTGATCCTCATGGGGGACTTCAGTCATCCTGGTATCTGTTGGAAGGTCAACACAGCAGGACATAAGCAATCCAGGAGATTCCTGGAATGTATTGATGATAACTTCCTCCTCCAAGTGACAGAGGAACAAATGAGGAAAGTTGTTATGCTGGACCTTGTTCTCACCAAAAAGGAGGGGCTGGTAAGGAATGTGAAGTTCAAGGGCAGTGCTGGCTGCAGTGATTATGAAATGGTGGAGTTCAAGATCCTCAGGGCAGCGAGGAAGGCACACAGCAAGCTCACAAACTCAGGAGAGCAAGCTTTGGCCTCTTCAGAGACCTGTTAGGTAGAGTACCATGGGACAAAGCCCTGGAGGGAAGAGGGGCCCAAGTCCTTCATATACAAGCATCACTTCCTCCAAGCTCAGAGGCATTGTATCCCAACAAGGAGGAAGTAAGGCAAAAATGCCCGGAGGCCTGCACAGAGGAACAAGGAGCTCCTGGGCAAACTCAAACATCAAAAGGAAGCTTACAGAGGTTGAAGTCAAGGGCAGGTAGCCTGGGAGGAATACAGAGAAATTGTCCAAGCAGCCAGGGACCAGGTTAGAAAAACTAAAGCCCTGATAGAATTAAATCTGTCCACGGACATTAAGGGCAACAAGAAAAGCTTATTTAGGTACGTCAGCAATAAAAGGCAGATGAGGGAAAATGTAAGCTCCCTTCTGAATGAAATAGGAGACCTGGTTACCCAAGATATGGAGAAAGTTGAGGTACTCAATAAATTTTTTGCCTCACCGGCAAGTGCTCTAGCCACACCACCCAAGCCCTCAGAAAGAAAAGGCATAAAACTGGGGAAATGAAGAATCACCCACTGTAGGAGAAGATGAAGTTCAAGAATACCTCAGGAACCTGAAGGTGCACAAGTCCATGGGACCTGATGAGCTGCATCTGTGGGTCCTGAGGGAACTGGAAGGATGAAGTTGCTAAGCCAATCTCCATCATATTTGAGAAGTCATGGCAGTCCAGTGAAGTTCCTACTTACTGTAAAAGGGGAAATATAACCCCCATTTTTAAGAAGGAAAAAAAGGAAGACTCATGAAACCATAGGCCCATCACTCTCACTTCTGTGCCCAGTAAGATCATGGAGCAGATCCTCCTGGAAACTGTGCTTATGCACTTAGGAAAATAAGGAGGTGATCAGTAACAGCCAATAATGCTTCATCAAGGGTAGATTGTGCCTGACATATTTGGTGGCATTCTAGGATGGGGTTACAGCACTGGTGGACAAGGGAAGAGTGACAGACATCATCTACCTGGAATTGTGCAATGTTTTTTGTTTGTTTGATCGGGTTTTTTCTTATAGAATCATTAAGGTTGGAAGACACCTCAAGGATCATCTAGTCCAACCATCCCCCTATCACCTGTTACCCACTAAACCATGTCCCTAAGCACCACATCCAACCTTTCTTTAAACACCCGCAGGGACAGTGACACCACCACCTCCTTGGGCAACCCATTCCAATGCCTGAACACCTTTTCCGAGAAGAAATTTCTCCTAATCTGAAACCGAACCTCCCCTGGTGCAACTTGTGGCCATTCCCTCTTGTCCTGTCCCTAGTTATCTGAGAGAAGAGACCAACCCCCAGCTTNCTGATACAAGCCAAGATGCCATTGGCCTTCTTGGCCACCTGGGCACACTGCCGGCTCATGTCCAGGTGACCGTCAGCCAACACCCCCAGGTCCTTTTCCTCCACACAGCTTTCCAGCCACTCTGCCCCCAGCCTGTAGCACTGCCTGGGGTTGTTGTGACCAAAGTGCAGGACCTGGCACTTTACCACATTGAACCTCATCCCACTGGCCTCTACCTCTCGATCCAACCTGTCCAGGTCACTGGACACTGGCACTTTGACACTGTTCTGCATGACATCCTTGTGTCTAAATTGGAGAGACACAAATTTGATGGATGGACCACTCACTGGATAAGGAATTGGCTGGATGGTTACACTCAAAGAGTTGCAGTCAATGTCTTGATGTCCAAGTAGACATCAGTGACCAGCGGCATTCCTCGGGGTCAGTACTGGGACTGGCACTGTTTAACATCATAGTCAGTGACATGGACAGTGGGATCAAGTGCACCCTCAGCAAATTTGCCAACAACGTCAAACTGTGCGGTGTGGACAACACGCTGGAGAAAAGGGATGCTATCCAGAGGGACCTTGACAGAGGTGGGCCCATGCGAACTGCCAGAGTTTCAACAAGGTCAATCAACATGGGTTGGCACAATCCCAAGCACTACTACAGGTGGGCCGGAGAATGGATTGAGAGCAGCTGTGAGGAGAAGGACTTAGGGATGTTAGTGGACAAGAAGCTCAACGTGAGTCAGCAATGTGCGCCGTGTCCTATGCTGCATCAAAAGAGGCATTACCAGCAGGTTGTGGGAAGTGATGCTGGCCCTCCACTCTATTTTCATGGGACACCACTTGGAGTACTGCTTCCAGCTCTGGGCGCCCCAGTACAAGAAGGACACGGACTATTGGAGCAAGTCCAGAGGAGGACCACAAAGATGATCAGAGAACTGGAGTACCTCTCCTCTATGAAGACAGGCTGAGAGAGTTGGGCTTGTTCATCCTGGAAAAGAGAAGGTTCTGGGGACAAATTATTGCAGCATTCCAGTACCTGAAGGGGCCTACAGGAAGGCTGGAGAGGACTGTTTATCAGGGAGTGTAGTAGTAGGACAAGGAGTAATGGCTTTCAGCTGAAGGAAGGTAGAGTTAGATTAGATATAAGGAAGAAATTCTTCTCTGTGAGGATGGTGAGGCACCGGAACAAGTTGCCCAGAGAAACTGTTGATCCTTTGTCCCTGGAAGTGTTGAAGGCCAGGTTGGATGGGCATTTGAGAAACCTGATCTGGTGAAAGATGCCCCTGCCCATAGCAGTGGATTTAGAACTAGACAATCTTTGAGGTCCCTTTCAACTCAAATCATTCAATGATTCTATGATTACAGGCTCCAAGCAGAGTGTGGTACAAGAAAAACATACATAAACTACAACATAATTACTTAATGTATCTAACTTGTTAACCTACTGCCACACCAGTATGATCTAGATCTAGACATAATATATACTCTGGTTGTGCTGTCACTTATGAGACGAACCAAAACCTGCAAATATTATAGTTTTTGGTTTATTTCAGATTTTTTTAGCTAGAGCTTGAATACATTTATAACACACTCATAATTACTAATCCCTTTTACCCATTGAGAATAGCAACACGTTTAACTTTTTCATAATTTTCAAACCACTTGCCACTGCTTTGTTTTTAAGTTGTATGAAATGCTATTGCAATTTAGGCCCATAGTCTGGTTCTTAGTACTTCCCAGTCTTTAATGTCACCATTGTTTCCCTACTAGGTCTTCTTCCACATAACTGTTTTTGTTTCCTTCTGAAATGTAATGGATCTCTGAGTCCAAGGCCCGTATTTCTGTTTCTTCTAACATTTTCTTCTCCAACCCTCTGCTTTCTAATCTACATCATCATTCTACTGTCAAGACTCTCTGACATTAAGAAAGAAACAGAGGACTTTATTTCTGGGGCTAAATATTTTCCTACAACTTTGCTGGTAACCTAATGGTTGCTCTATTATATGGATTTTTTATAATTTGATCATAACTAGTCAAGTCCAGTAGTCACTCTGAGCAAAAGTCCTATAAATGCATATAAGCTGTATATGTTATAGATTATATAGAATTCTAAAGCATCATTGTCTTCAAAGCACTGTTATTAAAGATGGCTCACAAGAGTAACCATGAAATTAATATTAGGGAGAGTAGTGACAGGACAAGGGTTAATGGGTTTAAACTAAAAGAGAGGAGATTTAGATTAGACGTTAGAAAGAAATTCTTTACTGTGAGGGTGGTGAGGCACTGGAACAGGTTGTCCAGAGAAGCTGTGGAGGCCCCATCCCTGGAAGTGTTCAAGGCCAGGTTTTATGGGGCTTTGGGCAACCTGGTCTAGTGGAGGGTGTCCCTGCCCGTGGCAGAGGGGTTGGAACTAGATGATCCTTGTGGTCCCTCCAACCCAAACCATTCTATGATTCTATGAATATGCAGTCATTACACTAGCATATGTAATATACCATATCAGTTCTCCTTTCTTAAAATTGTCAGTGTAAAATGGCATGATTCTGGAGTAGAGCTGCAAGCAAGGAGGAATATTCAAGGCTAGCTCAAATGTCATGTGATGCTTATCTCAGAATAGTTGAATCCAGCTCCTTTTGCCCTTCACTTTGGACAGATGAGGGTTCTTTCTGAGATTAAGACACCAAAATCTAGTTACCTGTGGGCCAAGGATATTTTCCTTTGAAAAAAAAAAA
>VWZZ01003593.1:0-16663 GCA_013399095.1 Psophia crepitans | reverse complement strand
ACAGGTTGCCCAGGGAGGTGGTGGAGTCACCATCCCTGAGGGTGTTTAAGGAAAGGTTAGGTGTGGTACTTAGGGACGTGGTTTAGTGGGTAATAGGTGGTGGGGGGATGGTTGGACTAGATGATCCTTGAGGTCACTTCCAACCTTAATTATTCTATTCTATTCTATTCTATTCTATTCTATTCTATTCTATTCTATTCTATTCTTATCATCTTATCCTGGTGTATTTGGTAGGAAGCCTTGTGAATTTGCAGCCCCTTGTGCTTGTATTGTTCTCCACAACTTCTTCTGATTTGGATGCCTCCTACATCCAACTTTATTTTCCTCTTTGGTGGTTACATTATTCTCATAATTATGTACAATACTTAAGGATTGTATCTGGCTATGCACTCACAGTGTTACAAAATGCTTATTGCTCTACGTTGCTATACGTTTATAATTTCTAGATGGCACTGTCTTCTGTTTTGGCTACAATTGTTGTAATACGCTGTCTTTGTGCCTGCTGTGGAACATATGGGCTTCTCAAAACAAAAGCCTCTCCGTTGTAGCTATCCAAACTGCAGAGCTTTTCAGCCAGTATCTCTTCAAACAGGGTCAGCAGAAATCTCCAACTTTTGGTCTTCTATCTTGCTATAACTGATACCCTTTAGCAAGTGCTGTTTATATCTATTTCCTCTTTGCAAAAATTATTTCTAAAATTTTGTGTAGACCATAGTGGAAACTGTGAGGAACAAACATGTAGATAGGAAGCGTACAGTTCAGATACACTGAGCTCTTTGTACCTTGATTTTTTTAAAATTATTTTTTTCTTGTCAGGAAAGCTTCAGTCTTGCTAGCTTCTAAACTAAACTGTCTCTGTCTGTGCTATTGTGACTTGTCTCCCATTCCTCCTAAATAAAAAATAGATTATAACACCAGAGACACTTCAGTATCAAATGCCAAGGAGATTAATGTCTGCATTGTAGAGTCTTGGCTGAGCATAGGTGAGTGCCGAATGAAAGGGATGTGGCTGTTTATAAATGGAAGGAGACTTAAATGGAAGGTGGAAGTACAAATTAAACATGATATTTTGGCACAAGATTCTATTGACACTAATTTTCTTTTCAGTTCTTGACAGTGAAGCAGCAGATAAAATCCGTAAACCTAGCTCAGTACCTGTAGGAGTGCCACGTTCTGTGGGCTGTCCATCCACAGTAATTAGGTGCAGAGTGGCGGTATCAGCTACACTTGTCCTGTAATTTAAGCAAAAAAGAACATGAAATTTCATCCTGTAGGTAATCAGTAAACTGAGATCTGCTCAAATTATCCATTACAACTGAATCGAGTATTCATCTTTTTTTTTTTTCTCTTTCATGTAATAAAGAATAGCAAAATTATTCTGGTTCCTCTGCACATCTTGTAGAATTATTTTTCAAAATTATTCACTAAAGAGTACTGGTAAAGCAAACTAATCTCTGGAATTCTTCACAAATATTCACTCCAAGTATTTGGAGTCAGTGTTACACTTTCTTGGTTCTGGTGATGTGCTGGTTTTGGCACAGGTGACCAATTATATATGTTTCTGCTTTGGGTTGCTTTGTCATTAGAATTAGAATCATTAGAATCATTAAGGTTGAAAGAGACCTCAAGGATCATTTAGTCCAATCATCTCCCTACCACCTATTATCCACTAAACCATGTGCCTAAGTACCACATCCAACCTTTCTTTAAACACCCCTAGGGATGGTGACTCCCCCACCTCCCTGGGCAACCCATTCCAATGCCCAACCACCCTTTCTGAGAAGAAATTTCTCCTCATCTCCCCCCTGAACCTCCCTTGGTGCAACTTGCAGCCATTCCCTCTTGTCCCACTGCTAGTTATCTGTGAGAAGAGGCTGCTCCCCAGACTAAACAAGCCCAGTTCCCTCAGCCGCTCCTCATAAGACCCTTCATAAGCTCCAGACCCTTCACCAGCTTCGTTGCCCTTCTCTGGACATGCTCCAGGGCCTCAACGTCTGTCTTGTAATGAGGGGCCCAAAACTTATTTAGGTGAGAAGTAAATAATAAACAGTACATGAAAAATGCTATGTCCGCGTTAAAAAGCAATTCTGTACCATAAGAGAGTCTCTCTAGATCAAAATACAAAAAATAAAGTGACTACTTTGACAATATATGTAACGTTTTGTAT
Source organism: Psophia crepitans (assembly GCA_013399095.1). Taxonomy (NCBI): domain Eukaryota; kingdom Metazoa; phylum Chordata; class Aves; order Gruiformes; family Psophiidae; genus Psophia; species Psophia crepitans. The sequence continues at coordinate 14,496 of VWZZ01003593.1, read as the reverse complement.
ACAATATGGCTTTTTCTTCCTGCAGACTAAATTTAATCTATTCCCCTGGATAAATGTCCACACCAGCCTTACAATTTAAAGATGTCCAAAAGGACAGATTGTTGGTTCAAACACTTAAATCTGCTCCAGCAGTTTGAGTCCATCTGATGTATATCTGAGAGCATATCTCATGTTGTGGTTACCTCCAAAACCCACCAAGTTCTTGTGAATGAATATCAAACTGAATCAATGCTCAGGGACAGCCAGAAGATTCACTTTGAAACTTCACTACAGCTTTTATCAAGCACACTAATGTGGACACAGACAAATAACAGATGTTCTTTTTTTTATGTGAATAACCTTTGTCTGCAAATAAAAGCTATTACATTTAGAACTGTAGTAACAAACTATATTAATAAATGTTTAAAAAACCTGACCATTCCTCCAAACACACATCATTTATAAGGAATCTCATTCTTAGAGACTACAAGGGGTGTGATCCAGGCTGAAGAGAAAAAACAGCTGCAATTCAAAAATATATTCTCAAATAATCTATTTCTGCAACTTTCCATCAATTTATTTTTTGTTGGTGGTGCTTTTTATTTTTAAAACACATGTAATGTTATTACTTGTGGCATACCAATACTTTATTTAACTTGTGCTAATTTAATACAACTTCATATCTTAACAGACTTTATATTTTTAGATTCACAATTCCACTTAGTTTCTTTTAATGTGGAAATAACTGAGGCCTAAATAATACTTTAACCTATGATGATTAGCACATGTAGCAGTCATTTAGTCAAAAATTGTAACTATGCCCTGAAAGATAAAATGAATCACAGCAATAGAATACATTTCTTTTCAACTAGAGTCATGATTTATTGAGCTAAAGACACAGATTCAGCTTCTCAACAGTGCTAACGAAATTACATTAAAGGCATCAATTAGTTAACTATAGTACAGAACAAACTTAGTACATCTACAACAAAATTGATTTTTCACCTCCTAAATTGCTTTTTATATCTAAATCAACTTCTTATATAAGTAGCACTCTAGTACCATTATTCTAGTGGTAATTTATACATTAATATATCATGCTGTAGCACTGAAAAAATCCATGAATGCAAAATTTTCATCAATAAAAGTAGGATAAAATATTGTATGCATGGTTTTCTAAAATACAAATATAAGATATAACATGTAGTGGCAGGGATAATGTAACTGTCAGAGATGCACTTGAAAAACTAGTTGATATAAAACCTTCTTGAAATTACGTATAAAATGCTTTACTGTATGAAGTCATGTTCCTTTTTGATTTTGCTTTTAGTTTTGTTTTCTTCACTTGTGTTTATGGGTTTGATCCTTTTATGATTTTTTTTCCATTTTCTAGCCATAAGATTTATATTAATGGAATCATCTTCTGATGAATAATGTTACACTTTTAAGATGTTTCAAATTAAGGTTAGAAATAATTGAGTTTCTAATGATTTTGATGTTTGTGATAAAAACATTGGTTCAATTTAAAACCAGGTAGGTTTAGAAACAAGAAATACCTCAGACTTTAGAAATACTCATATCTAGGCTTCCTCCTATGCTGAACTGTGTCATGGACCTTTCGTCACATCGCTATGCAGCAGTTTGGTATGAGGCCCAGATTGTGGAGGCTGTTGGTCACCCCTGTTACTCTCCATCTCACCAACACAACATCCTGTGCAGCCTCCACTTAGGAGAAAGAATTCAACTGTCAGAGCACTGGGCTGCACAGAAAGCAAGCATTTCCTAAACAGTAGGCATATTTGAATAATCTGAAAAAATTATTTAGAAATATAGTCATTAAACTAATTCTCTGGAAGCAAGAGGAAAAGTGTTAAGTTACTCATATCAACCAAACTGCTTAATTCAAGATTTGGGTGTGAAATACATGATCTTAAAGGGAAGACGTTGTTTCATTGGAAAAAGTGGTGGTGTTTTCTCTGGAACAAAAAGAAATTAATGTTATAGCATCAGCCCAGATGCTCCTGCTGGCCAGGCTATACTGCTGTAGGTGTAAAATCATCTTGATATTGTTGGGGAAATGCGTCCCTCCTAACTGAAGCAATGTAAAAGTTTGACAGTTCAAACTCCGCTCATAGTCATTGCAGAAAGCAAAAAAGAGAACAAAGCATCTCTAATTCATCCTGTTTAACAATAAGTGTCTCTAAGAGAAGACATGAATCAGCCTTTTGAGGAGCCCACCCACAGACTATCGAGGAAATCTAGAAGATTATATTAAATTCCTAGCTTTTACAAGGTTAAAGTAAATGAGTTGGAACTCGCTCTTCTTGCCAAAGATATCATAATTTTCTCTATTCCTTATCCTAACTCCTTCCATGCCTCTTCATTATTTATTGGTTTTATTTTTAAAACTCTGTCTGCTCTTTAGCTAATTTCACTCTTTCTCCTTCATCGACTTTCTCCATTCTCTTCTCTCGCTATTCAGACAGGTGATTAACAAATGCTGAATTTTGTTTCTAACAAAATGTCTTCCTGCTCTGTCCCTTGAAAACTTTTCCAAATGTTGCAACAGCTAGTCTAGTTCTGCCTTGCAATCTCACAATATGAAATCACTTTGATAATCCATTTATTGCAATTCTATAATTCTTCCTTCTGTAATTAATTTAATTCTTCATTACATTGTTAATGGAACCAGAAAACATTGTGTCCTTCTGCTCTCAGGAGCTCTTCAGTTTGACTCAGTGACCTGAATGCCATTTTAATATATTGAAGATAAACATGCGAAAACTATATGTTTATTGAGTAGCATTTTCCCTACAACATTTTTAGAATAAATGGTGGTATAAACGCATTGACAGCAGCTAATCTCAGAGGATGAAATATGCATCCCTAATAAGCTCTTTACTTTTGTTAAAGGAGAGTGAATGACAGGAAGTGCAAGATCTTATCTAAAAGGCAAAATACATTACAGTGCATAGTAATGCATATAACAGGTCTGCTCAGATAAGCTACGGAAAAATGCAAGAAATCACTACAATAATATGCCTGAAGACAGAGCACTTATTCTAGTTATGGGTGAGTGTGCTGTTGAGATCAATTAGATCACGTAACTCCTGCAGACAGTGAGAATAACAGTAATAAAACCTAAAGCAAAGAACATATTGCACAGTGTGCTGACAAGGTCAAATTGATAGTAATGATGTGCGATGGCAGCACTGCAATAAGGTTGTCTAATACTGTATGCATCTGATACTGGTTTTCATTACCTATACCCTGGAGTACAGTCAGAAGCTCACTGAAATGATAGTGATTACCCAAAGGGCAAAGGCAAATAAGACAGGCAGTTCAGTACTTGTGCATCCTGCAAACTGTGTGAAGGCAGACAAAATTGTACCTGATGCTAGATCTGCTACCACTGGGATCAAGGTGAGTTTATACCGCCTTTTATTCATTTTTAAACTGATGTGGTGCTTTAAAGTGTATGCTCAGTGAGTTTATTAAGACAGTCCATCAGAGACTATGATAGCTCTCTTCAGAACAAGTCTACAGTCTACATTAAAAGTATGTACTCTAAATCAGCCTGTAATGCATATCAGACACAAGATGTACTGTTGTTCTGGAAGCTCATGCTTCGAGTTGGTTTTGGGTGGATGCTTAAAAGCTTGTGGTTGTGCTTAGTTTGAATAAACCCCAAATTATTGGATGAGCATCTAGTATTTTTGTAACACAACTTGTCATTCTTCAAAAACTAAAACAAAAACAGTCCTATGCTTTACACCCAATAAAATACTTTCCACCACTCCTGGATGTTCTTCTGTATCTTTCCTTTACTTCTTTCTTACAAAAGAAGTAATTTAAATTTTCCATGGGTATACCTCTGGCTCATTTGGGTAAATTTTAGTGGATTTTGTGATGTGACCATGGACAGTGCTCATGGAAAAAACTCAAGCCTGAAAATTTTTGGAAGACATTCAAAGCAGAGGTGAACATTCCAGAAAATGGAAACTTGTGAAGTTGGCTGCTCTTGACTTTCCTCCTCATTCCAACATTGATATGAACACCTGCTCTTTCCCTAACTATATGACATTTCCTGGGTATTGCAACTCTTCTCTTTTGCAGTGGTAACTATTCAAGGAATGAAGGTGGGCATAACAGGACTTGAATGAACTTTGTTATGTGCACATACTCTGAATCTTCCTGCACAAGACATTGCTTTAAATATTTGTCTGGCTTCCCTGAGACAGTTTAGAGGATTTCTGTGCCAGTGACCCTTTGAATGGTTCTGTGAGGAAGGGGCTGGGCACTGACCCCAATTCAAACATGGTGCAGATGGGTAAGAACAACAGGAAAATTTTGTCCATGGCATTTGGATCACCAAGATGAGCCATCACAGGTATTCAGTTGTTGCAGAAGGAAAATATAGCAGTCTGGTTCCTAGATATTTCAAACCGTAATTTAATGTTTTAAATAAAGGTTTCTCTGTATCAGATGCATGACGCATACAGACTGGAGGCTTCCAGAGGGTTGTCTCTAAATCATGATAAGAATATGCCACTTGTTTCTACCCAATGACGGCCCCATTTCTGCCCTTCAACAATCTCTTACTGTGCAACACTACCATGGCTGGAGCTATAATGCTATCTCCCACCATCATAGTCATAACTCTGTGTTCCTGTCAATCTCATGTCCCTTGCCTCCTTCAAAAACTTATTTTAAAAAGTGTGTGGGCTCTCTCTCTCTCTTCAGTCACTATTTAATTCGGGAATTATATTCTGTTTGGAGAATCATTACTGGGTATACACATTCAGGAAAACCAATCTCATTGACATTGTGTTGCATGTTCACATTTAAAAATGTTTTATATTCTCTCTGAATACTGATTAAGTTCATATTTTGCCTGGTTACACCTTCTTTCCTCCCAACGGTCTGAGTTTCTCACACAACTTGTTGGGGAGCAACAACAACAACGGCATTTAGAAAATCCCACACTAACTTGTCCCTGTAAATAAGTGCCTAAGAATTCACTTTCACATCTTCGAATGTTCAAAACACTTGATGTAAGTTAATAACCCTCCTTAAAGAGCATCTAAACTCATAAGTGCATAAAAACATCTTTTAAAAAAATCTTAGCACCAATTTGTCAATATTACTTTTTAACCTACGCATGATTTCCATAGAAAATTATACATACTGCACTTTTATTACTAAGCATAACTTCCCCTCACCCCCAATTTTCTTTCTAAAAGGAGAAAAGCCACTTTCTCAATAGGTGCCTTTCATTATTTCATTCCTTTTCATCTTAACTGTAAATAGCCAGTCATTACCTACACAGATACAGAATTTTGGAAGTTTGCTAATATCAGTTTATTATCAACAGTGTACTATTCTAACATCTTCTCTTATATACAATATGCACCTTTAATCAAACAAAAAGCCTAAAGAATATTTGTCAGTGCTTCAATTGTTCTATACACTTTCTTTGTAACATCGGGTATGATTATGACTAACGCAGCCTGCATCAAGATGACTTCCCTAAAATGCTGAGATTAAAAAGGAAAAACAGAACCACATTCATTATGTAGCAGCTCTGAGTTTTTTTGCTGAATAAGAAAACGTATGCATGTAAACAATATTACAATGGTTGTAATTAGTTCTGCAATAAGAAATTTATTAAAACTTGCTGTTCTTTTTCTGCTGGGAAACCCTTTCTTTGGAAGCATTGTATGTGCTTCTATGAAGAACAGAACAAGAGAGACTCCTGCTGGCTCAAACTCTGTAAAAAATTATCATTTTTTTACTAATTTTCTTTTTTCCATTCTTTATGTACTTACCATTATTCATTTGTTCTCTAATAATACCCAAAGGCTCTGAAAATGGATGAATATACTAGTTGCTCTCCTGCAGCTCAGAAGAGCTATTAGAATATTTAAAAATTTCTGAGACAAACAAGTAGCAGGAAGAAGGGCAGAAGTTGAGGATACATACCTACAGTCACGTAAACTACCACTTAGTACCTTATGTGGTGTTATAACATCAGTAGTGAACTATGAGGCTTCTTATTCAGTACATGCTGCTGTTCATCTAGAAAGTGATTATTTGTTGTAAATATTTATATATTATATACCCTATGCCGAAGTAAACTAAATCAAATCAAGAAGTGCACAGTTCACAAAATTATATTGTTCAGCTTAATTCTAGTCTCAGACTAAATTCTAACTTGTGACAAAATATTAGGAGTAATAACGATATTATCACATACTGTTGTTTTCCTCACAGGACATTCGCTTATTCTGTGCACAGGATGGTCGCCACTGCTCAGAGAATGAAGCAACAGTGGATCAATATTCCTATATCCTTCTCCTGCAATATGTCCCTACATGCTATGCAAACCTGCACTGAATAAGGAATTATTCGTTTCCACTTGAGCTTTTTTATAGTGTTCACCTCTTGTATCTGAGGGCTAGATCCTTAAAAGGATTTAAGGGCTGGATAGACAAAGGTATTTAACATCCAACTCCCAGTTAATGTAATGGGAACTACACACTCCAGAGAAATACTGCTATGTCTTTAAGGACTACAGTTCAGGAGTCTGAATGTCTACTTAGCACAGCCTATACCGCACCACAGAGGCAGCACAGATACCCCGAATCCAGGCTGATATTTCTAAATAAAGGAACAAACTGCCACGCAAAGATAGTAGCTATACTCTATAAAATATTGAAAATCGCAGTCCACTTGAGCTGCTAAATCCTGGTTCTCAGAAGGACAAATGATCTCGGTAACTCTTGCTTCTGGAGGTATAACTCTTTCTGCCCCTTGCTATTTTTTGTACACTACAAAGAGATACCCTAATTCCAAAATTAAGACTCCCAAACATTTCCTCAGTTACCATTCAACCCTAGAGGTGCCTAACCTTCACTGGGAACATTTTTGGGTTGTCTAAGTATCTGCATCAAATTACTGTGTTTTGTCAACAATGAATAGACCTTGTCCACTTCTCAGCCACCACTGGAATTCAATAACTTTTTACCCATTGTGTCACCTAGGGTGGAAAAATAAGTTTTCTTAGAGATGGTTAAGCTCGCAGAAAACATTGCTGGGAGAACAGTAACATTTTCTTTTATTGAATAAATTAGTAGTTAGGAATTCTTTTGGGAAATGGAACATTCTCATTAAAAACCCTTCTCTTTAAGGGGACTTGAATGCACATTTTCAGAGCCCTGCTGGCTCTCACTGACTTAAGATTACAGTTGTCAAGATGAAACAGTTCTGAAAATAATTTTTATGTACTTTGTTGTGAGAAATGCACCCCTGACTACATTAAAGCAAAGGGAGAAACATCAGTGATTTGCTCAGTAGCACTTCAGATATCTATAAAAGGTTTTACCACAAACTGTATTTTGCAGAAAATTTCAAAAACTTTAGAAAGTTCTGAGTCATCCTCTCTCCATCCCTCTCTCTCTCTCTCTCCCCTTCATCTTTGAGGTCTTTCCAATCTTCTTCTAGGGATAGGGTAGTGACTTCACTATCACGTACAGGCTACAGGCAAGAAGGCAGCGGTCAAAAAGGAAAAATGATATAACAACATGCAATTAAAACCAGCGTTAAAGTGCGCAAGAGCCTACGACTGCAAATGGTGGATGCAGTTGTGGATGCAATAGGCATCCCACAATACACGGTGTTGTGTGAGGTAAGGCTCAGGCAGTCTCTGTGGTTGTAAGCGGTAGCCCAGCCTGGTTCATCCCAGCTGGGAGATCTGAGAACACCTCCAGGCTCCTCTGTTGGGGACTGGCTGCATGTGGCCTCCTGCAAGCATGTACGTGACCCCCTCGGGCCCTTTCTAGGGAGGAAGCTGAGAGCTGCAAGCCAACAGGGAGCCTCAAGGCAGGTGGTCCAGCTTCCCAAAGTGACAGCAATCCCCAGCACTGCCTCCCCACACAGCCCAGCTGCAGCTAACATGATCCGCTCTGCCATCATGGGGATGTACCAAATGGGGGAGGATGAATAGCGAGAGAGCCCAGAGCAAGGTGAGCATGGCCAGGTATTCTGCACTAGGGAGAGAGGTTTTGTCTCTCCTGTAGCTCATTGATCTGAACTGACAGTGAAGATGAGACACGAATTTTGTTTCAGGCTGCTGCTGCTGCTGTCTGGGTTTTTTCCAGTTGTGTGAATCAGGTTAATAATTTTGCTTTGTGGTACAATGCCACGTCAATTTTCTACAATATATGCTTTCTGAATCATTATTGTCTGTTCTATTATTTAATCAGATTTTTTAGCAATCAGTTAAAGTGTTAACTCACGCTGCATCCTTGGGCTAGGCTAATTTTCAGCTACTCGATAACAGTAAATTATTTAAAGCACTACTGAGAATCCATGTTTTCTTACCGTTTGACAAATTACAAAACAGGAGACAAGGACTTCCATAGCAAAAGCAAGAAATCACAAACATTTTATTCTGAAGTCTAAAACAGCCAATAAGGGCACTTGTGACAGACAGCTGTCACCTGCTCAAATACATTTATGTTGCCTTGCTCTGGTGACACTGAAGGTACAAATGGGCTTGGAGAACTCAAGTAAGTATTTAGGTTTTTAATGGTGAACTATTTAGAGCTTCAGCTTAGCCTTCAAAGCAGAGCTGAAGCTAAATGTATGTTGCCAGCTGAAAAGTTAGGTGAGATCTTGATGTTGAAAATACAGATTCAGGCAGGAAGAGGAATTCATTCTGCTCTAGGGAGTCAGGGACAGGACAGGGGCAGGGGAGAAACTCTCTCTTGTTCTTTTCCATCATCAAAAAAGGAGATGAAGAAATGTTCCAGATCTTCCCCTAGATGTTTCACTCCTCATTTCCCAGAGGAAGGGCAGATGAATCTATTCAATAGTATGAAGGAAAGGGTTTAGTGATATCAATATTGCTATAAATACTTCAGAATTTGCAGCAGAAAACTGATACTCCATGAGCAGATAGCTCAACTTTGTGAAGCCAGGTGTTGATAAAGAGCTAAGCAGAATTTACCTGTAAGTAAAAAATCGTTAATCTTAAAGTTTGAAAAGCTTTGCTTACCTTTTCTCAGTCTATGAAATCTTCTGTAGTTGGGCAACATAGGCAGGTTCATTAAATAAAGAAACAACTGACTTTATTTTTCATAAAAGTAAGTTGATTTACAAAGCTCATTAATGTTGTATTATTTACAAATATATTGCCAGAGTTACAAATAGATACTCTTGCAAAGCCTTTTTTACTTTTACATGAGTGCAGATAACTGCGAAAATTATTGCCAGTTGCTAAAGCTGTCTAAATGTAAAAACAAACCAGAGCTAGGTCTCTTGTATAAAAGGAAACTATCATATGCTATCTGAAAAGTTCTAAAAAACCCACAAAAAATGTAAACATTTCTCTGTTGCAGCTGCTGGGCCTGGTTCTGAGGCTGTTAATCAGGTGCTTTTCTTGACTCCTCCTGTATTAGCCAATAGTAACTTTGCGGCAACATGAGGTTGCATGTGTTTGTTAATCTCTGCCTTGCTCTGCATTAGAACTTTGGACTCGTTAAAAGTAGCAGTCTGGCTTTTAAGTGGAACTGTGAAAGTTAGGTAATAAATGTTATTGCTAAAGAAAATACATTGATGCATTCGTTTCTGTGTTTGACCCAGAGGGAATGGCACAATTTTTCAAATTAATGTTTTTAAAATAAACTATAGCATCCCTTAGGTTACCATAAATGTAACTGTCCCTTGTTTCTGCTGAGAATATGCTAATTGCAGACTTTTTGCTGATGAGCATCATATTGTATAATAAATACATGAAAATTTCAGTGAAGCATCCTTTCTTTACAGCATACTTGCATGCAGAGGACATTTCCTAAATATACAGATTCGACTTTAACAAGAAAGAAAAAATACATGTTGGTTATAACTAAAAAGATATAATTATTTTGATTTACAATTTCTGAACAAAAAGGCATTCCAAAATTTATTTTTAATGATGTTGAAAAATATATAATTAGTAAAAAAATTATATTCTGCCTCAGTTAATGGCATGTTTGTCCACAAATAGTATGACTGACATTGCTAGGACAACGTGCAAGGAACAGTACTGCTGAAGATGACTAAGTGACTGGTCCAAATGTATTATACTTCAATTATCATCCTCAAGTATTTTTATACTGAAGCAAACTGTCCAAATATATTAAGCTACAAACTTATTTTTAATATTTTTTCTCATCCTAATTGCCAAGATGTTGCAAGTTCCATTCATGGATAGAAATCTCAGTAATACTGATGTGGTTTATATTTAGATGAGACTGTTCTTCTACCTCTGCACATTCACAGCTCATCTTCTCAAATAAATAGGAAAACAAAAGATCTGTAGTGATTTTTTCCACTATATTTGAAACACAGAATTAGGGATTCTGATCTGGAATCAATAAGAGAAGATGAAATAACTGATAGAAAGCTGCTGATAAAACTCAGACTTCACAAAAGTGGAAATATTCTTGGTGTCACTTTTGAAAAGCCAACACAGCATAAACACACTTTTTCAATATGTGACCATAAGAGCACACAAATGAAGAAATACAGTTATGGTTTCATACCAATTGTTTCCCATTATGAACCTTTAAATTTTCATTGCACTATGGGGAAAATAAAACACACAAAAAAACCCTTCACAAAACCAAAAAACACATGGTCTCATTATCATTTGCACTATTTGTACAATGCAATATTTAAACCAAAGTTATTAAAAAAAAAAGGAGAAAGAAGAAAGAAGTATGCTTTCTTGCTACTTATTACACTGTATTGGTGTGTACGGTTTTAAAAAAGGCTGTTTGCATCCTGTTTCAGGTAAAGTGCTGTTTGATAAATGAGTTTAATACACAGGTGTCTGCCTTAGAGAAAATTATCCCTAAATTTCAGAGAGGCATTTGGGCATAAAAGCTGTTTATCACATTGTCTAAGCCAAGATGTGATCAGCTCTCATACAATGGAAAAAGCAAACAGACTTCCCATTAGTCTTTACAATGAATTATTTGTGAATTACAGAAACTAAAATCAACACAACTAAAGACTTCATGCATTGAGAAATACCATGACAATTTTATTTATAGGTTGTTTCAGGAATCAGATATATGTACATATGTATGCAGTAGACAGTGCCTTCTTGGCAACCAACATACTAATCCAGCTCTCATTTCACAGCACACCAGAGTAAGTGGGGTTTTGTTTGTTTGTTTGTTTGGGGGGGGTGTTAGTTTGGTTTCTTGTGGTATTTTCTAATAGTACCTTCAAAGAAAGAACTTATTAGATAGAAACTACTGTTTTTCTTCAGTGCATACAATCATTTCAAAGGACACTCTGATGTCACTGTCATCTGAGAGTGATTCAATGACTGAGAATACTTGGAATTTGCCCAAATCTTGTTTTTCCAGAACTAGCTATCACCTCCAATAATAGTGGCATTCATTACACTCTACTTTGTTGCATTTTCATATCACAATTCACAATAGATACAAGTTCCAGAGAACTTGCATTTTGTGATTTTTCCCTTGTTAGAGTCTTTATTGGGTTTGTGTGCAAGGTTTTGGTAGCAGGGGGCTACAGGGGTGAGTTCTGTGAGAAGCTGCTAGAAGCTTCCCCTGTGTCCAATAGAGCCAATGCCAGCCAGCTCCAAGATGGACCCACCGCTGGCCAAGGCCGAGGCCATCAGCCACGGTGTTAGCACCTCTGGGGTAACATAGTCAAGAAGGGGGAAAAACAGCCTGTGCAACACCAAGAGCAATTGCAGCTGGAGAGAGGAGTGATGATATGTGAGAGGAACAACTCTGCAGACACCAAGGTTGGTGAAGAAGTAGAGGGAGGAGGTGTTCCAGGCACCTGAGCAGAGATTCCTCTGTAGCCTGTGGAGAAGACTATGGTGAGGCAGACTGTCCCCCTGCAGCCCATGGAGATCCATGGTGGAGCAGATATCTACCTGCAGCCTGCGGAGCCCATGCAGCCCACAATGGAGCAGGTGAAGGCACCCAAAGGAGGCTGTGACCCCAGGGGAAGCCCGCACTGGAACAGGCTCCTGGAAGGACGTGTGGTCCCATGGAAAGAGGAGCCCATGTTTAAGCAGGTTTGCTGGCGGGACTTATGACCCTGTGGGGGACCCATGCTGGACCAGTCTGTTCCTGAAAGTCTGCACCTTGTGGAGAGACCCACACTGGAGCAGTTCATGAAGGACTGAAGCCCGTGGGAAGGACTCATTGGAGAAGTTGGTGGAGGACTGTCTCCCATGGGAGGGATGCCAGGCTGAAGCTGAGGAAGAGTGGGAGAAATCCTTCCCCTGAGGAGGAAGGAGCAGCAGAGACAACGTGTGATCAACTGACTGTAACCCCCATTCCCTGTTCCCCTGTGCTGCTGGGGGAGATAGTAGAGAAATCAGGAGTGAAGTTAAGTCCAGGAAGAAGGGAAGGGTGGAAGGGAGGTGTATTTTAATATTTGGTTTTATTTATTATTACTCAACTCTGATTTGACTGGTAATAAATGAAATTATTTTTCCCAAGTTGAGTCTGTTTTGCCTGTGATAGTAATTGGTGAGTGATCTCTCCCTGTCCTTATCTCAACCCACGAGTCTTTAATTACATTTTCTCTCCCCTCTCCAGCTGAGGAGGGTAGTGATAGAACAGCTTTGGTGGATATCTGACCTACAGCCAGGGTCAGCCCACCATAAATACACTGTTGTTTCATATAATTCCTGCTCATATATTCTTAATGTAACTATCTAGATCCAAAAATCAATCAAAACTTACTCCATGTTTTTTGGTTTTTCTGCCGTACTTAGAATCACAGAATCATAGAATCACTAAGGTTGGAAAGGACCTCCGAGATGGGAAAAAGGAAGTTATTTTAGCAGTAGTTCTTATTAAAAAAAAAAAAAAAGGCATATACGAAATAAGAATATCACATATCTCTTATTGCAAGCTAATAGATGATAGGTGCTGTTTTGAAACAAACAGTAAGGTGAGTACAGAATCAGAGATTATAAAAAGATCTGGACATTACATTTCTCAATATACTTAAAATTCTACAAAACATTAAAAAATACATTTGTAAAACATACATGAACTAGTGGAATTATTTTTACGAACTCTGTAATTTAATTTTTTAATAGTTATTGACTTCCATGGATGTCAAACAAGTCCATGTTCAATATTTTCTCAATAATGACAATTTGTCTTCAATTTCCAGCATTTTTAAAATTTGATTTATGTAAGGCCAACTGTGGTCTAAACAGTAACGGAGTTGGACATCACTATAAAGTGAAAGTCTACTGAGGCAGTAAGAAAGATGAGCAATAGCATGCCCGTATCACAGAATCACAGAATCGTAGAGGTTGGAAGGGACCTCGAAAGACCATCTAGTCCAACCCCCCCTGCCAAGGCAGCACCACCTATAGCACATCACACAGGAACGTGTCCAGTCGGGTTTTTAATGTCTCTAGAAAAGGATATGGTGACTCACTCAGCCACCAACAGCAAACAGAGGATTACAAGCAATGCCATGGCTCTGGTGGCCTGCCAGGGATGATACAGGTGTCAGGCTCACCTGACAGCAACACCTAAGCATACAAATGGCTTGTGAAGATGAGTAAGAGTCGCACCACCCCTTGGCTGCACAGATGGCAGTGTGATTTTATAGAAGCATACCTTATACGGATAATGTGGGTGGCATCCTGCCTATCCGTCAGTCAATGGGCAAGGTATCAGGGGGCAGGGTGTCAGCAGTCTGCCAACAATGTTGGCCTAGGGACAGGGCTTTAGGAGGCAGAGTGTCACTTCCACCCCTTGATTCTCTCACATCATCACTTGACATGAAATTATAGGTTATGATAAGCAATATAATAATCTAGGCAAGGCTGGTGTTCTGAAAGCTGCCAGTACAAGTTACATAGTCAGAAGCCGAAAGCTAGACCATCACAAAATGAGTACCAGGGTGTGACATACCAAGTAAATCAAAAGTCTGTGCCTGGCGTAAGTGTAAATCCCAGTTGAATATATCTACAAATGCACTTTCTGTGACTCTTTATAGCTCTTAATGCCATTCTTTGGAAACTGAAACTTTTGAAAAAACTGTAGCATGTCTTACACATGTCAATGGACAGCTATGTACTGTGATCTGATTGAAAGGCAACTGAAGTTAATTCACAAAACCCTGCTCAATTCACTGGATTTTGTATTGGTTCATATGATCACATATCCCTTTGATGAATGACCGACACTGTTTAACATCTTCACTGGTGAAATTGACCAGTGAAATGGATGGAGTGCACCCTCAGGAAGTTCGCCGATGACACCAAGCTGTGTGGTGCAGTCAACACGCTGGAGGGAAGGGATGCCATTCAGAGGGACCTTGACAGGCTAGACAGGTGGGTCAGTACAAATCACATGAAATTCAACAAAGTCAAGTGCAAGGTCCTACGTGTGGGTTGGCACAATCCCAAGCACAAGTGCAAGCTAGGCACAGAATGGACTGAGAGTAGCCCCG
>VWZZ01003592.1:299469-336825 GCA_013399095.1 Psophia crepitans | reverse complement strand
TTCTATTCTATTCTATTTTAGCTGAGGTAAAGTGATACTACTTATAAAGGTCTGGAAAAGCAGAAGTCCTCAGCTTAGCAGAGAAGAAATACCAGCTTGACAAAATGTTCATTGACTTCAACAGGTCACTATTTGACTCCATAGCTGCATGTCTATATAGCGGTACCTGCATGTAAATGGCAGCATTTAAGAGGAGAGTTTCCCAGAAAGTACATGGGGCTCTGTGAAGCATCCACAGACACTGAGATACCAACTCGGGAGAAGAAAGGGGGAAAAAAAAAGTCATCTCTTACAAGCAGCAGGGGAAAAGTTATTGAATATGAAGACGATGCAATGACATCAGCATCCACAGTACATGAGTGACAGGCTGTCAAGAGGATGTCTGAGGGCAATTAGGTAACCTGGTTGGTAGAGAGGGGAATTATCAGCATCAAAAGCTGCACTGACCACCATAAACCTCTGGGAAACACCTGAAGAAGAGAGTGGCATAAAGGTAAAAAGAAATTAAAATACCTTATCTAGAGGAATAAAAATCTGAAAAGAGCCAGTCAAGGTGAAAATCATGTATATATCAAAGATTGAAGACTGTAGTAAAAACTTTTTTTTTTTTACATGGAAAGATAGATACAAATAAAAGGGTGGATAGATGGATAGAAATAAAAGATGTTTTAAAACAGTTAGCTTCAATTTTTCCTGAAATGTTCCACACAACTTTGTCAGAGAAGCTACAAGTAATAGAAGATAATTGGATACAATTCAGGTTGAGTTTATTCCCACAAAGAGTAAATGAATTACATGTCTGGTTGAATAAATAATGGAAATTACAAAACCTGTATAGAACCTGGGTAAAGAGCATCTATTTTTTCATTGGTCTTATGAAGAAAGTTCATGTTTTGGAGGAAGACAAGCAGAACAGGTGAGCAATTTGACACTGTTTTCAAGAAGTGGAGGACCTTCCACTGCTGTGCATCATCCAGCCAGATTGTGCCACGGTCTGAGTACCCATGACAAGTGCATTCACCATAAACTGAGTTTCCAAAGGTCCTAGATAGGGTTCCAGAAATGAAACAGATGGTTCTTGAGTTGGGATACAGTTTGAAAGGTATTCACACTCACATTTTGCTGGAGCTTTGTTGTATGACTGTAAAGGCTACTTTGGTGTGAAGATTTCATGATATGGCTGCGGACAGAAGTGAGACTCTGGAGATGTAAATGTCATAACATCATCATGAGACCCATGCAGGGCCCATGTGGCTTTATTCAGCAAGGAAATAAAAGTATTCTGTGACTGCCAAAGACATCTTCTGGTTTTGAGCCACTCTTAGAGCACCCCTTGCTCCCAGCTCACTCAGCTTTACTGTTCCCAGGCACCACATTTTGCTATACAGCTCCGGGTGACTACACTGGGGTTAGAAGAAGCAATAAAATAGATACACTCACAAAAAACAGTGTGCTTCTTTTTCCTTATGGACATACCCAAAATAATCAGATATGTAAAAGAGGAATATTTTCCACTACCTGTGAAGGGAAAAATCCTTCAGGAGATGGCTAATGCCAAATATTTTTCCATGTCTGATATACCAGCAGGATTCTGGCATTGCCCATAGGAAAAAAGACCACATGTCTGTGCACATTCAACACACCCATCAGGAGACATTGTTTCTTTGCAGGCTGCCACCTCAGTTATGTTTGGCACATAAGTTTTTGACTAGAAAACAGAAAATGTTGGTGGTATACAGCATACTAAACAGAAATTACACTTTCTACTGGGGAAGAATGAAGAGGAGGATAACTAGAATACAGCTGTGGGAAGAGCTGAAGATTTTGAGAAAAGCTAAATAGTAAAAACACAGATTCTGTGTAATAAAAAATAGCAAACATGAGGAGTTTATATGAGAGAATCTGCAGGTAGATCACAGCAAGTATGAAGAATTTTTAACACATCTGATCCAGCAAACAACGAGGAGATACAAATACTCTGAAGAATGATGAAGAAAAAATGATGCCAAAATTAAATCCAGCTTAAAGCAACAAGCCAAGGGGTCTACAGTGTCTAAGTGGACACAGGGATATCAGACATTTAGAAAAGACAAAATAGTACTTAAATAATGAAAGTACACTTCTACACGGATCTTAGCACATCCCTCTCTGTGCTCTGTTCTACGTTCTAATGCAACAGTACGATCAACCGTAGACTCCTCTGACATGGCTGCTAATAAAAGTGAATTTCAATACATTCAGTTACAGAGGAGACTGGATATGATCTGTATGCAAAAATCTTCCATCATTATGCAAGATACTTGCTGGTTGAAACTACCGTCACCTCACTGTTGCCAACCTCTACAAAACACTGCAAAAGAACACTCTAAGGCTGTAGCTGCAGATGTATGGACTGCAAGCTGAGCAAGACCTCAGAGAGTTTAGGGCTTACAGACATGCATTCACTGGGGGGGTTTGGTTTTTGGGTTTTTTTTTGACAAAAAATTGCAGTGGAGGAAGTCAAATGCTAGATTTCACAGAGAAAATAAACCTGTCCTGCCTCAGTTGGAAAGGGGATTCAAAATGACAGAGCTAGAGCTCAGGATGAAAAAGCTGTAAGCACTGTCAAGTTCAGAAAATATATTCACAATCTCTATTATCTAGTAAGGAGAAATCTTCATGTTATTTTCCATTATATTTTTTAATGATATTGCTGTAAAGGCCTGCCATGGCCTAAGGAATGTAACTAACACAATGGTCCCCCAGTCAAATCTAAGGGACTACATTACAGACAGGAAAAATTTGCCTCATTGAGCGAGTAATTTTCGGGTTATTGTGTTAGTAACATGTAAGAAAAAAAAAAAAAAAAGGTCAAGGAATATAAAATTAATGCTTCTAATGTCAAAATCACTGAGGACTTGAGGATTAGAGGCTCAGACAAATCCAAAAGCTTGGTATAACTCTGGCTCTCAGGCACTGTGTGGTTTCATGAGAAGGAAGCTCTCTGCCTCTCTCCTAGGTTGTAAAAGGCTGGATGCCACATTGACTACTTGTGGATATATGGGATTACCACCCTGTGGACATATACCCTGTTGGCATGATAGGCATTTTCTCAAAAAATACAGAAAACTGTATCTCCTAGTTTACATGAGAGGTTCTCACATTGACAATAACCACTATGCAGTAAGATAAAGGCACTCCTACTACTATAACATGTGGAGTTGCTTCCTCTTGACAACAGTTCCTCTTCTGGAAGTCACAGTTTAGAACACCTCATGCTACGTCTGAACTGTGGGCTCTGTGACTGACTTCAAGTTCCCACACCTGAGATCACACACTCCCAACTACATCCACTCTCCATATTGGTGTGAGAGTTACACACACGTCAGCTCCTCCATGTCATGGTTTCTGTAGGTGGAAAATCAAGGTGTGAAGGTCTGATGGAAACCATAATTAGAAAACTAGGAGACTAAAGTGGGGCACTGGTGGGAATCTTCAGTGGTCAGTTCTGTTTCAGCCTCAGATCCAGATAAAAGGGCAACAGAGCTAAAATGAAAAAGAATATAGTGGATTGATGAGCCTTTCCAAAAATTGGAGACCAATTCATAGGTCAAGATAAAGATGAGAGAGAAGCAAGACAGGAAGAGAGTACACAAATAAATCCAGCCCATCCAAAAGTAAGAAATTAGGCAACTGTTTCATTTTTTGTAGTCCAAACAGTACTGGGCTCAGATCAGGGAAACATGAGCAACAATACTGAATATTGTTGGTCAGCTACTGGCATTTGATATAATCTTATAATTGCCCAGAGACTGACAGCAGCTTGGGCTGTATTTATTCATAATTACACATAATACTAATCCCAAGTTTCAGTGAACTTCTACACCACAAACAGGTGTGATGAAAAGTGTGTAATGTCATTAAACAAAAACCAGCATACTAGAGAAAATGCATTGTGGCATTCTGAAAGAATCTGCTCTTCCTTCTATTCTTTTCCATTTTTGTGAGATTGTGTCCTTCCAACTGAACCTTTAAATTAATGATGTATAAAATAACATTGTCATGCTGAATTATAAGAAAAGTGGGTTTCACCATGTCCAGTTTGTGAAGGATGAACCAATGAGGACCAAAGAATTTTCAGAGTTAGAACAGCTTTTGCAGTGCCAGTTCCTAGTATTTTATAATTGCCTTCTCTTTCTCCTTCTGTTCTCCCTTGTTCACATGATACATCTTTATATATGTCGGCCTTTTCATTTTCAAATGTAGCTTTTACAGCTTTGGTACCACTTTGGGAGGAAGAAGATTTACTCAGATTCTGAAGAATTACTCTTTTTCTGACTGCAGTATGGTTCCTTCCATAGAAGAGAACTTGATAAATTGACAATGGTACCTCTCTGATCTTCTGTGGCTATCTCCTTAAGTCACAGTTCATATTCTTCTTCTTGGCCAGAGGCACATAAAAGAATGTCCCCTGACCACTAATTCTGATGAAGAATTCAGGCGCTCAGTACCAAAAGATAGGCTCCTACCCATATAGGTGGATACATAAAGACAGGTTTCAAGTATGTAATGGAGCTCAGTTGTAATATATTACTTAAATATATTCAAACTGAATTTAAATTCAATTTAGATAAGTCCTTTACCATCTCCCTGTAAACTTGTCTTCTTCAGGAAAAAAAATCAACAAAAGAAACAACAAAAGATGCCTCAAAAGAACATCAAGAGTAAATACTGATATTTTTACTTATTTATTTAAATGCATAGATGTTACAAAATAGATCAAAATGACATACATTTCTCTATAATTTCATAGCATTAGAAGCTGAAACAGGGATACAAATTTATATCTCAGGTATAACGTATATAGAATCATATGACAATATGAAAGAAATGTTATATTGATAAGTTCACTGCAAGACATGTTACACAACAGGTTTTCTTCTCCGAAAAACCAGGTACAACCCCACCCACACAATTATCAAAAAAATCTAAACAAGAAATGATGAAAATATATAATGAGAGGGGGGAAAGGACATTTCACTGTATAAACATTGAACAATATTTTTTTGGCTTGGGTTCAGATAGAAAGTGTAGAAATGTCGTTTTCCAATACTCAACATCTTCAGTCTTCAGAAAACACTTTCCTTCTTGCATATGGAACAAAGCAACTGTAGATAGTTTACTTCTTAAATGAACCCTGCCTTTAAGCACCATTTCAATTTTGTAAGAGCACCCTACATGAAACAAAGATGTTTAACTTCTCAGAGCTAGTAGATTCCAATATTACCATTCACTCTTAAGAGACAAGTTTATTACCTTAAGTATTGGAACTAAGATAATTCCTGTCTTACATGATGATACATTGAAGCTGTAGTGAGTTTGCAGCATGATGAATAGCCCAGTGCTTTGAATAATGATTGCTGTTGTGAGCTAAACATATAACCTGAGGGATATTCCCTCTCTTTTCCTGTTGGCCAAAAAAACCCCACGTATAATTTATACAGGTTGTCAGTATAAGGATTTTAAAAGAATTTACAACCTGATTGCCAAACGATAAGGTGCCAAAAGCTGGAGGAATTGTAACATCTTTTTCCACTCTGAATTTTGCTTTTTTTTGGCAGAAGACAAGGAGATAATAATGAATTGCAATGATTTCAGTCTGGTTTTATCACACTTCGTACTCAAGGGAGCTCAGCAGAGTGGGGGTAACTATCACAAGTTTATGTCTGTTCCATGAACTTGTGTGAATTTAAAAATGTATTGCCTTCTAATATGAGCAAAAGCTTCTTCTCTAACAGAAAATAACTATATCCTGAGGGAAACTCAGTAAATGAAGGTTAAACAGACAGAAAGCCTTGAAATTATCACTAGTAATGATTTTTTTCTCTTTTTCTTGAATTAACCAGATGGACTGTTGCCCGTCTCTTGAATTACCCAGGTGGATTGTTTCTATCTTTTTTCTTGATTTTCAATTTATTGTCTATTGAAAGAAAGCAGTTTGAGAAGGTTGTGGTTATTTCAGGTTACTATTGAAAGAAGTTTAATGTTCCCCTTATGAATCCAAATGGGAAGGTTTGTGCATTTTGAGCCCATTAGACCAATTATGATCTGACAACCACAGTATACAAATTTCCTATTTTGCACAGTTTTAAACAGCACCACAAAAATGCTACGTGCTTCGATTCTATGAGATCATTTCATTCTAGATGAGGAAAGCAACAGTTTTGTCTTGAAAATTTAGCAATAATGGGCAAATTTCAACAGTATTTTGGGCCTTTAAAACTCTTACTTTATAGTAAGAGTTATACTGTATAGTATACAATCGTTACGGAGTTCCGTACTTAGAAATCACATAAAGCTAAGAAATGGTGGTTATGCAATGGACCTCATTTCTCAAAGAAAATGGACAAAGTCACATATCTTTAAAATCAAGGCCAAAAATTTTAAAGGAAATGAACTAAATTTGCATGTGCTTGTTTTTTTAAAAATCCTAAAACCCTTTGGATTCCTATGAAATTGAACCAATATATTGGCATTATCAACCACAAGAGGGCATCCAGGCTTGCAACCTGATCCTTGAAGATCATATGTGAACAGATACATCTATCTACCTCTCTATCGACAGGCATAGATATGGATAAAGATACAGAGATATTTTTTTCCTGTTAGGTCCCAGCTGTGGTATAGAACACATTTGCTCTGGAAGGCTTCAGTGTCCCAGTGTTGGTAAGGGACAGCACATGAAGTCTAATTTTGCTGTCTGTAAAGCAAAATGGAATCCAACTTTCTCACTCCTGCAAAAGTTATGTTAAACCTCCCATGGTTTTCACTGAGGCCTGATCCAACTCATCTTGAATTCAGAGGGGAACAAACTGATCTCAGAGAAGATGTACACACGGCTTCCCAAGGATAAGTGTGCAAGGTCAAGTCTAGATTTTCTGAACCCATTTATTACCCCAGAGAGAGGATTTGGGATCACTGAAACTTGCTCAACATCAGTCTGAAGTCATGACTGTCAGAGGTCTTACTCTCCCCATACTTTGTTCCACAGGCCCTTCACTGTTATGATGAGGGGAGGGTGCTGTTTGTTTTGGAATACATTTTCCTCTCTGATGCACACAAAACTCTTATTAGAGCCTGAAACAACCACAAAAAGAAACTTTGAAAGCAAATCTGGCCTAGTGGTAGTAAAGGATATGCTTAGCTGAAACAGATCTCACAAACACCGGAGTGTATATGGTAATATTGGAAGTAACCTCATTTTCCACAAAAATAATGTATAACTTCAGCACCAGAACGTACAGGTTAGCACCAAAAGGTATCAATTGCTACCCATCATCTTAGATGTTTAAATGAGGCAAAAAAATCACGAGCAAGTATTATAAACAGCTGCACTCAATAATTAATGACATCAATTACTTCATTTTTATTCTTATCCCTCTCACGGTATTTTGACCAAAAAATATTTTTAGTCTTATTTTAGTATGTGTATACTTTCATAATTTTATATTTAGAACAGAACAAAAGTCTGAGCTAATTTCTGTCTTTAAAGGCACAACACTCTGCTCAGAAGGAATTAGCACAAACCTTCAAGGCTAGCAGAACAGCAGCTGGGGGTAGTTTGCCTCAGCATAACCTTGAACTCATCAAGAGTTTTCGTCAGCATGTATCAGAGCAGATATACTGCCAAAGACATCTGAAGTCTTCTGCAGATTTCCATACTTTTGTTCTAGCAGCACTTGGTGTCAGGTAATCAACCAGGCAGCATTCACACTGGCAATCAAAGCAGAGCTTTTCTGGCATTGTCATTACCCAACCCAAGAGGAAGAAGATGATAGAAATTGGGGTGATTCAAATAGGTAATACAGAAAGGCCTTCAGTAAATAAAATGGAAGGGCAAATCTCGCGTGGTAATCAAATATCTGATGAGCTGCAATCCCCTCTGTTCAGTGAAAAACATTCAGCTAATGCTTGAGTGCTTGTGGCTGGTTTTATCAGGAGCTGCTCGTGTGAAATAGCTTATACCCAGATCATTTTTTTGCTGCTGTCAATTACAGTGTGATTACAATAGTTAATCCCTAGCACCATTATGGGATGTTGTGAAAAAACCTGCATACGTGTTTGTTAAAAGCAAAGTTTTCTATATCCACAGAAAACAAAATATTCCACAAAATCAAGGTATTTGTAGCAACTTAAAAAGTAACAGATACGATAACATATATACCCGTTATAATAATTTCAGCTGAATTACAGAATTATAAATTAATTTACAATGTCTAGTCCTGTTTGGAAAGTGTACCATACAACATACAAGTTGCAAGTTCCAAAGTGCATAGTAATTTATTGTTAGACCTACTGTTGTAGGCTCCACTGCTTAACCTGAACTTTTGATTATGTTCTGCTTCCTATCTCGTATTCAAAAAAAGAAAATACTGAAAATGGCTAGATGCACTGTTTTAACTGTGCTGTCTTTACCTCTAGATAATATTTCTTGTGCAGAAAAAATATTTATTTGGCTGATGCAACTTTGTCAAAAACTGGGTCGGCTGAGGGCTACTGACCCACCTAATAGTTTTGACTTACTGAATTCTTTCAATGTGTACATAAATAATGCAAATAGGTTGTGTTTCACTCTTAAAGCAGGACTGGATTTTACTCAGCCAAAGTGTTTGACTGATTGAGCACTGTGCAAGTCCCAGCCCCTTTGAAACCAAAAGGAAAACCATTTATATTGTAACTATTAGACTAAAAGTTAGTAGAATATTACAAGTGCTGTTCTTTTAAAACAGGGACATGTTGTAAAACAATATACTTGTCTAGTTATTGTCCTGTCAGATACAGAAGTGTCACTACCTAGAAATGTCTGAAAAGCCACAGATCCGTTGCTGATGTTCTCTGAGGGATCAGGTTATGGATAGACAGAGAGGGGCTGTTACACTTCATACGCTGTAGAGCCCACTCCCACCACACAGTTATCTTGCTGGAGGAAAAGAATAGCGTGAAGAATCCAAACTGATCTTTTTATATCACCAATGTGATATTTCATATTCTGGTAACAGACTGTCTCAAACGCCCTCAAAAGGACTAAATTAGTGACTTACAGACACATACATATGTAGCACCAGTGAAATTATCATCTGTTGTTCTGCTTGCTCTACTCAGTAATGCTCTTCAAAGTTCATAAATTTCAGAGGTTTAAATGTAGCAGTGCAAGCAGACTAAAGACATATATTTAAAGTGGAGTACACTCTGCCCTGTAACATAAAGCCAAAACTCAAGGCTATTTCAATGACATAGTAGTTGTGGAAGACATTTCATTTCCTCCTTTTTATAATCTGTTTTCCAAGAAAACTACTTTTATAATATTCTAGCTTAAAGTGTAGGTCCTCTTTATAAATGTCCTAGTAAGCACCCATAAGGTGTTCAGGTTTTGGCAGGAAAGGTATGAACAGATTTGTTTCTATTAATTCATACAGATATTTCAGGAAATAGCAGAATATACTTTAAAGGATGCTGCCAATTGCTTTAGAAATTTGAAATATTTCTCACAAATCTGTAAGAAGTTTTAAAGGTGCCTGATGCCTTTTATTTGGAAATCCTCTTACCTACTTTTATGTCTGAGCTCTCCTTGAAAGTTTCACCTGGCTGAGATTCAGTCATGGGGATAGCACATATACTGGCAAACTTACAGTGTAAAAGCCAGTAAGGATGTCATTTATTGATATATGTTGCTTTGTAGCAATATATTTCTTTACTTGTACTGTAAGTACTGTGTTCAGCTCTGGGGTCCCCAACACAAGAAGGACATGAAGCTGTTGGAGCCAGTCCAGAGGAGGGCCACAAAGCTGATCAGAGGGCTGGAGCACCTCTCCTACGAGGACAGGCTGAGGGAGTTGGGCTTGTTCAGAGTGAAGAGACGGCTCCGGGGAGACCTAATAGCAGCCTTCCAGTACCTGAAGGGGCTACAAGAAAGCTGGAGAGGGACTGTTTTACAAGGACAGGGAGTGACAAGCAAAGGAGTAATGGCTTTAAACAAAAGGAGGGTAGATTTAAGTTAGATATTAGAAAGAAATTCTTTACTGTGATGGTGGTGAGGGACTGGAACAGGTTGTCCAGGGAAGTTGTGGAGGCCCCATCCCTGGCAGTGTTCAAGGCCAGGTTGGATGGGGCTTTGGGCAACCTGGTCTAGTGGAGGGTGTCCCTGCCCATGGCAGGGGGGTTGGAACTAGATGGTCTTTGAGGTCCCTTCCAGCCCAAACCTTGTACGATTCTGTGATTCTATACCTTCCTGTACAAGAATAAATATACTGCTACAAAGAACAATTAAACCATTATGACTATGTTCAGAAACACAGGAAGGTAGAGTCAGGCTGTGTTATTATACCAGTATATTTAAAGTAATATAGCTTTCTATCTAGTTAAGACTTCAGGCATGTGAGTTAACAGCCACTGCATCTTGGCCAGTGTGATTCACTCAAATTCTCTGTGATTTTCCTGTCTGCATGCACACCGGCATCGTTGATGATAGCAGCAGCCGTGTGCTGAACTCTTGGAAGGCCATAAACGAATTGATGTTGTGCATGAGGTAGGTAATATCCTGCAGTTTCTCTTGCACACGTTTTCCTCTGCTCAGAGTCCCACTGACATTGCAGGTGAAAGCACAGGTGTAAACGGGAGGAACCATTGGGAGTGTGAGGACAATTTGTTGCTTTGCACATCACACTCCGTTTTTAAAGCACAGTATTAAACAATGACTGTTCTCTTTCTGGAGCTGTTATTTTTAAAAGAAAGTCATATTCTGCCTTTTAATGTGCTTTTAATAGAACCTAATCTTCAGGAAGCTACACTTGCTAAGGTGGAAATTAATTTGCTGTCCTTCAAAAAATGTTAATCTAAAAGGGTTAATGTAAGTTTTAAATCCCAAAGTGTTAAAACCAAATTACACTATACTTTAAAAGCTAATTATACAAAAGCATACAAAAAGAAAACATCAGAGTATTATTACAATATCTCTCTCTCTATAATATGTGCAAAATTCAATATACAAGCTTCTTGTTGCTCATCCATGTGTTTCTTTCAAAAATAATGTAAACCTTAACTTATTTAAACCAGTATAAGTAGTTTGATGTTACTCCTGGGAAGCAAAGATTGTCGGTACAAGAACCTCCATACGTTGGAGGACAAGCTGAACATGGGACTCCTACTTTATATGGTGCTTCTCCAATCCAATTACCCCTGAAAATAAAGAAGGAAAAAGAATGCTTAGTAATTTCAGAGAGGAAGAAAAAAATAAATCATTAACCATAATTGTTTTGAGTGATTAAAGTTAATGTCTTCAGTGATATCCTATAAATGTCCTGTTACTGAAACTATACGTTAATATATTTCTGTAGGTTACTGACAAATATTGATCTACTGATTCCCAAACGTCAGCAGGAGAATGACCATGTCACCCCAGGTCAGAGGTCCATTCCATATCCTTTAGTCTCTGTAGTGAAGTCCCAGTCCTCCTGCTTTTGCTACAGCCAAGTGATTTTTGACTCTCCAAGCCTGGAACAGAGTTGTTTGGTTTTTTTTTCCCCAGAGGGCTGTATTTATGAGAAATTAGCAACATACGCATTGGTGCAAGGTTTTTCTTGAGCACTTTTTTGTCTAGTAGTTGTCTCAAAAGCTTATTTTTGGAAGGTGGAAAAACAAAGCGAAATCTTTTTCTTAGGTTGCAGAACCCGAGGTCCACATTGTGAAGTCCTGAGACTGAATTTGTGGTTAGAGAAAAGGGAAGATGAAAACTATTTGCACCAGTAATGTATTAAAAAGAACTGTATTTGGCATTTGTAGGGGTCTCAGGTGTTAATGGGGGAAGGAGGGGTCCCATCTGGTGAACAGACCTGTATAATAGAGCCCGGGAGAGAAAGGGTACAAGTCTGGAGAGTGATCACATGAAAAGAGGTAAATCTGAAAGATCTTTTAACATCTGAAAAATGCATCCAAACTTTCAGGTGCTTATATAAACCCCAGGCATTTAGAGATTCATGTAACACTCGTGATGTAGGCAGAAAGTAAGTTAAAATTAGATTTTTATTTAAATGTTATGTCTCACAGAGCAGAGAACTTTCCTCTAGTTTGCATGTGACGCGGTATAGCAGTGAGTAATGCAATTATTTATGAAACATTTTCTCATCTCCCACCTCCCAGCCAATAACATTGGATCAAAAGCCCTGGTCTGCGTTGTACCTTGGAAGAAAGTAGGAATCTCTCAAATAATTTTCTCATTCCTACTTCTCTTCCAAATGGGTACAGCAGACTGAGTGCTCAGGAAATATATTTAGTCTGATAACAGATATGGAAATCCAGAAAGAGTTTGCTGAAGGCTCATTTCTGCTTCATTTTCTATGCAATGTATGATGATTTGTGTGAGTCCATTAGCTAACCAGGTGCAGAGCCTTTCTAAACTTTGTAATTATTCTCCTTAATTTCTTTTTTTCTTGATTTCAGAAACATAGATATTTTTCAACAATACAGCATGGCATCGGTGAAAACTACTGGAGCGCTAAATCCTAAATCTTTGCCAAATTTCAGTCGTAATACCTTGAGTCAGGACTCCTTCTTCAGAGGAGTTTCTGATGTGCTGGTTACTCAAAAGGACACAGCCCTTACTGACTGGCAAAGAGACTTCTTCATGTCTGCCCAAGGACTCTAAGCCAAATGTCCTTAACTCAATTCTTAGGAATATAAACTTAAGCCAGGCAAGACCACTCAATATCCTTTTTGTGACTGTGCAAGAAGTAGATGTGAAAATGCTGATTCCACCACTTATGAATCAAAGGTCTACTCAAAATCTCATGCAGAGAAGTTCATAACTCCAGGCTTTGCTTTGCTGTTTCAGAAACAGTGGGATTTTTAGACAGAGAAAATACAAAATGTCATTAATTCATTGTTAACTGATACACAAACAATGCATCAGTTTTCAATAATGCCTCATGTATAAAAGCATTCTTTTCCTTTATATGAACATCAGAGACGTCTTCTAGGAAGTTTGTAATTTTTAATATTTTTTTCAAATAAAAAAATAAAAAAATAAATTTGAGTTTCTCTTATAAACTTCGATTTCATCTTGTCCATGTTGTGGAACTAGAAGTCAAGTACAATTTTTGCTGCCTGACTTTTCTTTCCTTACATTCATTTCTTACCATCCTTTTCTAGTAGATATTAAAGACAAAAGGACAGAGAAATTTCCTACAGGACAGACAAATTTGCTTGATTTACAAAGGTGGGTTTTTTCCAAGTCAGTTTTCTTACTAAATCCTATCTTTTCTTAAGTTGCAAAATCTTTAAAAAATTCTTTTACTCATGTAACAACTAGAATAATGACATATTCTTGCATATTCTTTACCACAAATGGACCTGTGCCACTGAAAGTTTATGGAAAACATGCTCAATTAATTATACTTAGATTCCTATACAGAACTATGGCTTTGCCTAATACTATACAGTCAGAGAAACCAGCCATTTACACTGTCCATGCTGCTTTTGAAGCATTGATCCAAACCAGACCTCAAAGCGAAGCTCTCCCAGAGCCACACTTTATTGATTCATTCTGCACCCAGATGTAAGCTTGGGATGATGTCTAGGAAGTGCTGGGAGAATATGAATTTATTCATTTCAACCTAACACAGACCTCTGCACAGCTATCTGATACAGGGCCACCTATGGGTGCCTGTAACTTTGAAGGACCCTAATATGGAAGGCAAGATGAGATTACACTGAGCTTAGGTAGATGGACTTGCTAGGAAACTTGTGCTATGGACGCCCTTGTGCAGCATGGTCATCAGCAAAGGTATCTTGTGGGCAACAATGTGTTCTCACTAAAGCAAGGGCCTGATCTACAGTGGGATCACTTACTTGAGGTAGTCTAGCTCACCGTAAGTAAATATAACAGAGTGAAGAAATAAGGAACTGAAAGTAAAGTGCAGTCAGCACAAAGGAGGAAGATAGAATTATAATTTAAAAAAAATAACAGAAAACAAGTTTTTTGTTTTGTTCCATACACATCAAGCTATTTCCTTCTCTTTCTTGTATCCCAAAGTCATGCATTTTCTGTATGTTCCGGTGTAAAGTTAGAATGAAGGACCAGCCAGCAGAAAAAGCACAAACAGAGGTCAAGCTGCAGAAAAAGGAGTAAGCAGTCCTGTGAGAGGATCAAAACATGCATGAAGTATAAAAATAAACAATATTAAAAGAAAGCAACTCACTTTGGGGCATAGTTGCATACCAAGTAAACAGCTCGTCGCCAAACAGATCCCCAGACGTTCATATTGTGGCACGTGTGGATTGCGCAGCCTATACGATTGGAAGTGGCCCAAACCATCTGAATAAATATTTATTATTGGTGAAGTCCAAATGGAAAAGAAATATATATATATACACACATTTATTTGAGAGAGAGCTATAAATACATCACAGAAAAGTCAAGCATTGGACGGTAGACTTTGAATAGAAGAATGTAATTTATATAACCTGTGTGTAATGGGTGCACATGGGTCCATAACATCGCATGGGGCACCTGGGGTTGCAATCCTGAGGATAAGGGAAAGCATAATCCTTCACCTCATCATACCATGGCTTTACCAGCTGGAGAATAGATCGATACCTGGGTTTGTTTAAAAGACAGCATGAAAAACATGTCATTTTAGATTTAGGCATTTTGTAACTTTCTGCTCCTCATTTCTCTGATGCAAGTCAGCTAAATACACATTTCCCTATGCATCATCAGGGGCACAGTATTAAGCAATAAAAGCCAAACATGGATATAAATTATTGCTAGACTACTGGATGACATTTGTGTCAGTTTAAGATCTGGAATCTCAAAGACTGGTTGAAGGCTGACAAAATAACTGTTTTGTAGGGTACCTGCCTACCTTCCAGTTCTTACAGAGAGGTTCTGGCCCAAGAATCTCAGTAAGTAAGAAGGTCCATGGTCCCAAATGCATGTAGCAGCCCAAGCCTCTGCAGATTTGGCAAGAGTTTCATCCCAAACCTGATAAAATAAAATATCCTTAGCAGTAGAATAGAAAAAACCGAATAGTGATCACAGAGCAAGAATACAAGAAGCAAGTATCTTAAGTCACACACATACTATAACACAGACTGTCTTTCAGAAACCTGGTCTATTGGGGACTGGTGGGGTCCATCTCTCAGAGACCATCTTCGGTCATAGGCTGGCCAAGCTGGGGCTTTAAATTAAAGTTGCCAGGGGCAGGGGAACCTCAATCCATCCCACTCCTACCAGTTTGATGCCAGTGCCAGGAACAGATGCCCAGAGCTGGGAAAAGGATCACAGGTCAGCAGGAGAGCACCTGAAGTGCAGCACAAAGGAGTTCCAGACACTCCAGCCAGTAACTCAGCTTCATTGAGGACTCAACTGAAATACCTCTATGCAAACACATGTACCATTGGGAATAAAGAAAAGGAGATGGAGACGTTTGCACACCTGCTGGGCTGTGATCTTATTGGCATCATGGAGATGTGGTGGGATGGCTCCTATGACAGGAGTGTTGAAATGGAAGGATACAGGTTCTTTACAAAGGACAGGCAGTGGAGATGAAGAGGGGGTGTCGCCCTCCAAAACCAGCTGGAGTGCATGGAGCTCTGCCTGGGGATGGATGAGGAGCAGCCTTACACTCACAAGCCCTGGTCCTCATGGGGGACCTCAACCACCCCCATATCTGTTAGAGGAACAACGCAGGAGGGAATAAGCAACCCAGGAGATTCCTGGAATGTGTTGATGACACCTTCCTTTTCCAAGTGCTAGAGGAGCCAATGAGGAGAGATGCTGTGCTGGAAATTGGCCTCACCAACGAGGAGGGGCTGGTAGAGAATGTGAAGCTCAACTGCAGCCTTGGAGGCAGTGACCATGAAATGGTGTTCAAGATCCTCAGGGCAGCAAGGAGGGCACACAGCAAGCTCACTACCCTGGACTTCAGGAGAGCAGACATGGCCTCTACAGGGATCTACTTGGTAGAGTACCATGGGACAAAGCCTCGAGGGAAGAGGGGCCCAAGAAAGAAGCAGTATTCAAGGATCACATCCTCCAAGTTCAGGAGCAACGCATCCCAACAAAGAGGAAGTCAGGCAAAAACACCAGGAGGCCTGCATGGACGCACAAGGAGCTCCTGGACAGAGTCAAAACAGAAAAAGGAAGCCTAAAAAGGGTAGAAGCAAGGGCAGGTAGTCATGGCAGTCTGGCGAGGTTCCCACTAACTGGAAAAGGGGAAACATGACCCCCATTTTTAAAAAGGGATCAAGGGAAGACCCAGGGAACTGTAGGCCAGTCAGTCTCACCTCTGTGTCTGGCAAGATCATGGAGCAGATCCTCCTGGAAACTATGCTCAGGCACATGGAAAATAAGGAGGTGATCAGTGACAGCCATCATGGCTTCACTAAAAGAAAATTGTGCCTGACAAATTTGGTGCCTTTCTACGACGGGTTACGACATTGATGGATAGGAGAATAGCAACTGATATCATCTACCTGGACTTGGCTAAAGCATTTGACATTACATCCTTGTCTCTAAATTGGAGAGACATGGATTTGATGGATGGACAACTCGGTGGATAAGGAATTGACCGGATGATCGCACTTAAAAAGTTGTGGTCAACAGCTCCTTGTCCAAGTGGAGACCAGTGACAAGTAGCATGCCTCAGGGGTCTGTACTGGAACTGGTATTGTTCTTTGTCAGTGATGGACAGTGGGATCAAGTGCACCCTCAGCAAGTTTGCTGATGACACCAAGCTGTGTGGTGTGGTTGACACACCGGAGGGAAGGGGATGTCATCCAGTGGGATCTTTACAGGCTTGAGAGGTGGGCCTGTGCAAACCTCATGAAGCTCAAGGCCAAATGCAAGGTCCTGCACATGGGTCAGCACAATCCCAAGCACAAATACAGGCTGGGCAGAAAATGGGTTGAGAGCAGCCCTGAGGTGAAGGACTTGGGGGTGTTGGTGGATGAGGAGCTCAACATGAGCCAGCAATGTGTGCTTGCAGCTCAGAAAGGCAACAGTATCGTGGGCTGCATCCAAAACCAGCATGACCAGCAGTTCAAGGGAGATGATTCTACCCCTCCACTCTGTTCTCGTGAGACCCTACCTGGAGTACTGTGTCTACCTTGGGGGCCACCAACATAAGAACAACATAGATCTGTTGGAGTGAGTCCAGAGAAGGGCCACAGAGATGATCAGAAGGCTGGAGCACCTCTTCTATGAGAGAGTTGGGGTTGTTCAGCCTGGAGAAGAGAAGGCTCTGGGAAGACCTTATAGCAGCCTTCCAGTACCTAAAGGGGCCTACAGGAAAGCTGAAAAGGGGTTGTTTCCAAGTGCATGTAGTGACAGGACAAGGAGTAATGGCTTTAAGCTGAAGGAAGGTAGATTTAGATTAGATATAAGGAAGACATTTTTTACAATGAGGATGGTGAAGCACTGCAAGAGGTTGCCCAGAGAAGCTGTGGATGTCCCCTCCCTGGAAGTGTTCAAGGTCAGGTTGTATGGGCCTTTGGGCAACCTAGTCTAGTAGAGGGTGTCCCTGTCCATGGCAGGGGGATTGGAACTAGATGATCTTTGAGGTCCTTTCTAACCCAAACCATGCTGATTCTATGATTCTATGACAAGACCTGCAATCTAGGCAGAGAGCTCTTGAATTCAGAAAACTGGAGTAGCATGTACAGGATCTAGTAGGATTTGCCCTAACACTGGACAAAATTCCCACCCAAACCATCAGAGGAAGCCAAGTACTCAGATCTCTCCCTTTGCTCTGGAAAAGCCCATCCCTGAATGGGCATTCTCCTACCATTTTCCGTTCTGTGTTGATGAGATCCATGTGTGGAGAGGAGTGAAACATTGGATGGGACTCAGATGGAAAGTAAAGCAATGTAGAGGCACACAGGGAAGAACAACTCAGCACAGGTAATACATACCCTACAAAACCCAAACATATTTGAAATAGGATATCAGGAATATCTATAGCCAGAGAGAGTGTGTGTGGCAGCTTTTCACATTTGAGGCCACGAGGTCAAGAAAAGGGATTCCACAAAAGCAAAGACTATGGATAGTTCCCAGGTGTGGCATGAGTTTTATTCTGCACAGGAGCGGACATTGCTCCCTGCCTGGAATAAAACAGTAACAGCTCTGTAAGAAGAGACAATTTCTTAAGTTCTCCTCCAATGGTAGGAACATGACAAGTGACCTTAAACACTGTCTCTTTTATATGCTTTTCCTTCTCACTTACATGCTTGCTTCGTAAAAGTCCACTGTGTTCTCCACAGCAAACAGGCTTGCCTCAGCAACAATGGAAATATCAGCAATAGAACCTACTGCACTTCTGAAGCCCCAGATAAAGAATATCTCACTGTTATATTACAAGTACACGCAAATCCTACCATATCTTAGCACCTGAGCGATACCCAGGTTGGCTCTAGGTCCTGGAATTAGGTGTGCATTTGGAAGTGGAGTGTTTTGGTGCAGAACAGTTTTAGTGAATTGCAGGTAGAAAGGCAGGAACAGAATGTGGTAAAATTGCCTACCCAGCACATCACAGCTTTTTAAACCCAAACCCAAACACATAAAGCTTGAGTGGCTATGGAATAAAGAGTATGCTCTCTGAGGTATGAAATAAAAGGAAAAATCATAAATAAACTTATCAAAGGATGAAGTGGCTCAAATCACAAATATTTTCTGTTCTTCTATGAGCTAATAATGATTTCTAACACTGAATTCATAATTTTATTTTTGCAAACCTGTAGAGTGAAAAGACTGACCACAGATTGTGGACTAGGACAGCAATTCATGCCCTGACTCTGTCTGGTAGTTTGTGAAATTTCTTTAAGTGAAAAGAACAAAATGTAATAAATTGTATGAAATTGCTGCATCATTGAACCAAGCTTTTGATAATATGGAGTGGGTGAGGTACCTCCTAGATTAAAGCTGAAGAAGTGCAAGAGATCAATATGAAGCTTTAATGAAAATGATCTTCCATTCAAGTGGAACCACCTTAAGAAAAGTAAGAGGGATGGTGCATAAGCAGAACAGATTTACTTTGCACCTGTTCGTAAAAGGTCCCAGAACAAAACCAGAACAAATTGCCAGTAAAGAACAAAACAGAAGTGTTAGGAAGAAGCATGCAAACAAGGAATGGTCTTCAAGCCAGGGAATACTTTGACTTCAGCTCTGAAAAATGAAGGGAGTTTCTCGGAGGAGTTAGAGATAAATCTGTAATTTGGGAAAAGAAGGCTAAGCTTGAGCATTAGGGTACGAGAGAGGGGATCCTATGGCACCACCCTAAACCCAGGAAAAGCTCTAGGGCCCAAGAGGAAGAAAACTGTGTGCAGACTTTTGTTCTGCTTTGTATCTCTGACATTGTCAACTAGCTGCATGTGACCAGCATACAAATAACCCTTTATAATCTCTGTGGTACATCAGCGGTTGCAAAAAGAGGTCTTAAAGAGGAGGCAACAGTAGGTACACGCATAAAAGTGTGCCTGGGAAGTGTGCCTGAGAGACCGGGGCCACAGTCAGCGTTTGGAGCCTGCCCAGGCCCAGGGGAATGGAGAACACGGATCCAAGTGCGTGGGTCCAAACACAGCTGCCTGGTGTGCATCCACAGGGGCAGCTCCGCCAGGACTGCGACACCCCATAAACACCCTCCTTTGCTGGGATTCATCATGCTTCTGGCACGACTGCTCCCTGCCAGGAGGCTGAACATGAGGTTTGCGTGCTTGCTCCCAAGTGACCTGGCTGCAGTCCCACAGTAATCTAAATGTGTACTGTATCTGCACAAATAGCACCGGGCTCCTGATTTCCACCCAGCGTATTTTTGCGTGCTAAACTGCCTCACAAAATAGAATGTTAGGTGTTTGAAAGAAATGTGAAGGCTGGGTTAAGTTTTCACTATTAATGCCCTCTCTAAACCATGCACGGCCCTCGCATTGCCAGTCCACTTTCATTTCTCCCCAGCTTCATTTTCTGGTGCTCAGAAATCATCTGTGGCATTTGATCAGTAAAGTTTCAGAGGGTTGTTTCGAACTCAGTTAAAAAATTGTGGGTTTGGCAGGTAAGCATTACTGTGACATATAGCGTGCTCTGCTTTCCATTATCTATTCATTCTTGACCAGTCTCTGGACATATGAAATTTTTGGCAAACATGGAAAAAGGAGAGAGAAAGAGAAAGGAAACAACCACTGAACAAGAAATAAGGAGGAGGGGAGGATATGCAGTATCTTTTAATTTCCTCCATTCCTTCATTACCACGCTGGTGAAAAGCTTTTGCACAGAGTCCTCTGCTGTTATGTAAATTATTTGTGTTTCATGGGAGAGGATGAAGTGTTTCACCTTTCATTTTATTTTAAGTTTATTTTCCTAGAAGAAAAGTGGTCTCAGTCCCTCTAGGACTAGCCCTAGATCATCTCCACAAGAAAAAGTAAATAATTAATACAGGTTGAAGCAGAAGAATTATTATCTCATAATGACCTAAAATCTTCTAAATTGTAAGAGACTGTACCATTAGTTCACTTTTTTCAAAAGAAGTCTGATCCTGAGTCCACATCTACCTTAATTTGTATCTCAGTTCAGTCCCCTATTTTGGGAATGTAAGAGAACAGGCCAAAGACATTTAGATTTTTGAACCCATGAGGCTCATAGATACATTGTACATAGATAAATAGCATATAAAGAAACAGAAAAATATCCTAAAAAGAGAAACTGAAGTATCTTGAAAGCCAGAGGGACAGTTTATATGTGAGGAGAAATTAAAAAGCTCAAGGTAATTAGCCAGGAGTTTAAAAAAAGAGTGTGATAAAACAAAATTATAAACTCTGAAATGATGGCCAATCCATTGTTTCTATTAAACATGTTAGAGAAAGCTGCCCAGGCATAAAATTGCAAAAGGGAAAAAGGAGAAGGATTTGCATACTCAGTGGGTCAAGCTCTGAGGAGGTGACTCATCCTCAAATGCTAATCATGCAAACTCCCAGTGCCAAAATATGCTCGTTCTCTCTCTGGGGATAGCAAATCTTCATTTCCTAGGTTGTTAGTAGTTGGGGAAATAGTCACCTTCCTTTCACCCAGTATGAAGATTCCCTGCCCCTCAAATTCTCCACTGATTTTGTCCACCGTGGAAACCGTCTCCACACCTCAACTGGGTCTAACTGAGCTGCGACAGAGTTAAGGAGTCTCACCACACTTCCACTGGCAACTTGAAGTGAACATCCTTTGGCCAATTTATTTTTCTTTCCTCAGCCAAAGATTATTTTCCTAGAAAGTTGTCTGACTCTGCTCTCTGCACTGCTCCCTGCAAAAACTACACTTCAGAAC
Organism: Psophia crepitans; assembly: GCA_013399095.1. NCBI lineage: Eukaryota > Metazoa > Chordata > Aves > Gruiformes > Psophiidae > Psophia > Psophia crepitans. The sequence goes on along the minus strand of VWZZ01003592.1, from coordinate 315,488 downwards.
TACACAGGAAAATTGACAAGTGGACTGAATACAGGAAACAGGCCAGTGCTTCTACACGGGGAGTTTCAACACCAGAGACCACTTTAAGAGGCTTTATGAGGCAGCTCTGGGGTGTTCTCTGCACTCACACAGCACACGCTGGTTGAGAGCTAGGACTAAAATCTTAGTAGTAATAAAGTCAGCGGGAATTTTGCCAGTGAGGGCAGAGTTTCACCCAAGATGGTTTTTCTGTTGTTCGTTTGTTTCATTCTGTAAACGAGTAGTAAAATAAATTCCTTTATTCCCTTAAAGTATAATAAGCAATGGAGTGTAAAACAAAATCTCTTTAATGTTGAATGAAATTTCTTGAAGCCCAAAAAGTGAGCTTCCTTACCCAAGGGAAGCCTTTTAACGTCGTGGGTCACAGTTCCCTCCTACCCTCCCTTTCTAAAGCTGTTTCTATAGCTGTCTCTCAGTTATTCTTAGATAATTTATGGAATGGAGCTGCCCTTTTGTTCTTTGTTGGAACAGCTTTGTTAGCACAGGAGGTCCTGGTTACAACCATCCTCTAAGGTATTAAAATGATGGTGTAGCTGAATAAACATTATGATGAAGAGAAAGAAGAGAAGCAGCTACAATATTACAAAGATCTGCCCACAACATTTGTTGAAAAATAATTCGCTGTTCCCTTCCTACATTGATAGCTAAGCTTTAATTTGAGGAATGGTGTATAAAGCCATTTGTAACTGTAATTTGAACGTAGAAACACAGCTCTTCTGCTCATTCTCATTACAGTCAAAATTGTACTCCTAATACTAATCATTTAAATGGAGTAGCTTTCTCTTGATCCTCTGCTCAACACACATCTTAGAGGGCAAACCCTATGGCAGAACAGGAGGTAAAGCTGAAAGCAACAAAGTACTTCAGACAGCAACCTCACTACTTTATCTGTAAGTAGAAAACATTGAACAAGTGTACCAAAACAAATTAAATGGAGCATTCTTAATCCGAATCACTTGCTCTTACTGCCAATTGTCTAAAGGACTGCTGTATTACTGCAAACATACTGCTACTCTGGATACATTTACCCTGTGGTAACTTTACTTGAAAAGTAAAAACTTTAATATTCCTAGTTTTAAGTGCACTACAGCAACATCTATTAGCACAGCCTGAACATGAAAACTTTGCTAGGAACATCTGTGAATGATGGATATATGAAGTCATGGTTAAATTACACTGACTAAAACAGAGCAGCATTCTCAGGGCTTGGAGCCCATCGTTGGTGCTACTGAAACATCTGGTCTCTGGATTTTGATGACATCAAAGAACTGTGTCATTGTGATCTGTACCTTTTTTAAAGCAATATATTCACTACACGCCTTCAGTAAGGCTAGGGGAAACAGTTAATGCCAGACCCTTCTTAAGGACTTTCTGTTTTCACGGAGCACCTCTCGGTTTCGCTGCATGTCAGGTTGGAGTCCATTTAGTCTGGCTTCATAATATTTGGACTGTGTAATTACATAAAGGTTTGGAAACTAAATCTTTTTCTTGTGTAAGGTCTGATTCAGGACCTCTGGATATCAGCAAAGCTCGTGACATGACTGTTTTTTTCCTTAAATTAACCTGTCTCAGTAAGATGGTCCAAACACAAGCACCACAATGTTTCTGCCCGAAACCAGTATTAAAACACTGGGTTTCAAGCTGACTTTGTGAAATGTCGGTTTGTCATCCACAGGGCTCTAGGAAGCCCTCCATGTCTCTCAGAGCTCAACTTGGCCATCCAAAGAATGCCAACACCTGGAGAAAATGCTACATCAGGTCATCTTCTGAGATTTTTCCATAGCTGGAAGAGCTAGAAATGTTAATACAGAAGTGCATTTAATGAATATTAATTTCAGAATTTGCTGAAATAGGAGGAAAAGCTCAATAACAGAAGTGAACATTTATGTTTATTACCTTAGCTTCTTGATTACATGCCTTAAGGTTTCTCATTGCTTTAGAGAGAACTTTTTTAACATTTAGCAAAAAGAGAGGAGAGAGGTTTCCTTACTCTGTCAAGGGTTTCTCTCATATTTTGAGTGATGCAAATGAGTTCTGGGATGCCATAGATCATTCAAAGTATTACTAGCTATGTCACAAGTAAGGAAATGGTGAATGTCTTGGAACCTCACAAAGACCCTTGATGGATGCTTTTCTTAAAAACAGACAATCCCTACCCCTGCAGGTGTAAACATGTTATATTCCTAAATTGCTTTTATGTATACAAGACTATGTTAATGATTTGTTTCCCATTTCTGCAAGAAGATATTTCCTCACTATTTGAAAATAAGTGGAATTTCAACATTTCGTAATTTTAAAAAGGGAAAAAAATCTGGCTGCTCTATAAATATCAAAATAGGCATCCATTTCTAGTACATCTTTTCAAAATACTGTCAAAGAAAAAAAGAAAGACAATTCATAACTTTCACTTTCCATGTTGCTGATACCTATCTTCAGAGTTATGATCTGATTGGTAAATTCTGCAAAACATGCTGTGATTTTTTTTTTCCCCATAGAAAGCACTTACTGTCTTCTTCCAAAGTCATCAGTAAGATCTGTCAACACTTTAGTGCATTTACATTGCTTAAGAGCGATGTTACGTTGTCTCTTTCTGATGACTTACTACTTCAAAAGTAAAAATAAAGTATATGCCGATAAAATTTTTATTTCAGCTTACTTACAGGTAGACAAAAAGGACTGATTCGAGCAGTAGAATGCCTCCAAGTAAAAGAGATCCTTAAACCAGCAATATATGTAGAGCTGAAAAGGTAAACTGAAAACTAATGTTTTAGTTGCCCCCACTAAAGGTGCCACATATGAGAAAGAATGACTGATATTGTCACCTGAAATTGTACCTCTTGGTAAGTTGCTCTTAAAGTTCAGAATTTGGAAGACGAGAAAGTTAAGATCCATTCTTCCTGACAAATATGGAGAGTGAGAAAAAAATACCAACCTACCCTTTGGTAGTCTGGTTCTTCATTATGCAACATGTGGAGAAAGGGTAAGTATTATTCAGATGGGGATGACCATTTAGCCAAGGATGACTTTCCATGAGAAAGCTGAAACATTTTTAATTTCATTTTTTTAGAGACAAAAATTAATCTGTTTTCAGATTAATCAGATACCTTCTTCCCTGAAGTTCAGAATGCAGATTTCCAGTGACAAAAAAGAATATCCGACTTAGTAATGTTATATCATTATCCATGCCTTGTTGTATGAGAGACCGTTACCGAAGGAAATGGCAATGAACTTTCCTCTTCCCCGCAAGTACCCTGAAATGGTTATTAAATGGCAACAGGGAACAAGAATTTATGATCTAAATACAAAGGGAGAAGAATACACAGCGTTACACTGTATTAATGTTTTTCTCATTCTGTGTGGATATCTGTATGTAAACTGCATGTTTTTAGAAGCATTTAACTTTATAGCGCTCTTTGTCACAAAGAGCATATGAAAAACACGTGAGAAGTAGGAGCACTCCGTCTCTGAGACTGCCAGCAGACAGATCGCTAGGGAGAAGATATGGGCTAACCGGGGAATCCATGAAGATGTTTTTAACCTGGTAGCCTAGGGGGTCTGCTAATGATCCTTGTAAAGCATTCAAGCAATACAGAACCGTGCCTCCATTCTTCTTTTACCTTCATAATCCTTCCCGGCTCGGTTTTATTGCCCGTAGCAAGGAAGCCCCCCTCACTTGCCCAACAGTACAAGAGAAACGCAGCAGCGCGTTGCTGTGAATATCAAATACCAGCAGCAGCACTCAGTACTACACTGTTCGGTTTTGTTGTTGTTGGGTTTTTTTTAACGTGACATATCAACGAGGATAATATTCTGTATATTTCTCAGTGGTAAAACAAGTACTTTAAGCAAAACATATACATCCTGATCACTCACTGCCCTCCTGCGAATTCCCTGTGTGCCCATCGGGCTGCTGCCCATAACGCCACGACAGCCGCAGTGCGACGAGCCCCTCAGCCGGCTGCCACCGACTGGGCAGCAGGAGTGACGAGCACCAGGCACAGGTTTGAGCCCAAATCCAGAGCAAAAAGGTGAAGTATACTGCTTTAATCACTCTCCTCTTCACCAGCTTCTTTACACCACTGCAGTGACATGATAAGATTGCAAATGAAATGTTGGGATAGGCGATTTGAATACAGTTGCATGGCAACGTTGTCACATTTTGCAGTAATAGAAAAAGCAATTTGTTTGCCAGTTTTGGCATCTTACTTGTCATTAATATATGTTTACTGTGGACTCATATTAGCATCTTCAGACTGTTATTTGGCACAAACAAATCCAAGTGGTTCCTACGCACCTCAGGTGGCAAGTAGGACTTACTTGTAGCAGTGATCAGTCAAAAAATTAACCTTTCTACCTCAGAATTCTGATTTTATTCTCCATTAGCCCTCTGCTTCTGCTTGTTTGCCCAGCTGAACGTCAGAAGCTCTTACTTCCAGAATGGCAGCAAGTGTGAAAAGAAGAAAACCTCAATTCAGGCAATTTCTTCCTGTGAGAAAAACGTTGGGAAGCTGAGGGATGAAATCCGACATCTCCAGCCCATCTGTGCAGCTGCACTCCACAGCTGCTAGTGCGAGTCCCAGAGTGGATTAGCAGATGCAGGCTGCTACCCTCCGACGTGCAGGTCTTGTCCTCATGGGTCATTCAGCCGTGCAGCCTTGCACCAGCCACACTGCTTGCACGTGCGGTGGTCTCTTCTCAGAAATCCCACAGCAGCGTGCAGGGCACACAGGAGTCCCTTGCACAATTTCTCCCCTTTTCTTTTGTATAGTCAAATCTGTAGAATTTCAGGTTCAGAGACCTTCTGTAGGACCCCCCATCACGTCCACTACCCCAGATCTGGCGCAAAGCTTAATAAAACAACCCACCAGCCCTTCTGCCTGCATGCTTTTTCAGCAGAGTGACTGAAAGAGCCTCCTCTTTTTGCCTCCACTTTTTTCAATGCATACTGTGTGATGAAAACATATGAGCTCATTGGAATTTATAGACAGATTTGGCAAACTTTATATATTTATTTGGGCTCTGAGATCATTTGGACTCTAGGCCGTCTCTCTCTCTCTCTCTCTCTAAGAATATGAATACTTTTTGCTCTCAGCTGCCACCTGTTAGAAATTTTACTGTGCATACTGTAATTGGTGCCTACCACATGTCCAAGTCCTTTCCCAAATGCATTAGGTACTAATTAGAAAGTTTACATAGAAAATTGTCAAAGTCTAGCCTCTAGAGAAAAAAAAAAACTTGACGGGAATCACAGTTCTGTACTTCATTCTTTTGCAAATAAAGAGAGGGTTAATACATCAAGCTGCTTGTCCAATACTCCACTGCAACTCAAAGTAAAATTGTGCAGTGTTTTATAGTCAATTTACTCTCATATAACCAAACCTTCAAAGATCTGACTCACACTTCTGAAGGGCTCAGTATTAGAAGGTTTGTCTTCTAGTAATCAGGGCATCACCAGACAGACGTCCAAGAAACCTCATTGCCAGAAATTCTTTTCTTATGAAAATTCAAGTCTATATTTTATACAGAAGTTTATATTCCTGGGTGCCTATTTGGTCCAGATTCAAAGTACTATCATTTGAAGCTTGACCACTGCTAATAGTCAATTTGTTTCTTCTAAAGGTTGTCCGCATTTCTTTTCACGTTTGGCACCAGGCTTTTAAACAATAAGAAACAAAGAAAGTTGGGAGGCTGTCAGATTTAATAACAACAAGCTTTCCTGATATGCTATTATTTGTTTAGCTTTTGGAAAAGTTAAATATCAGAGCTACATATCTTAAATTATTCAGTGCTTTCCTAACCTACTGCAAGGCGTATTTTAGTTGGCAACAGCTTATCTCAGAAGTGGTAACAAAAAGGACCAAACTTTGTCTAGCTCCATGTCACCCTGACAATTGGTCATAAGTCTGAGGAAGGTGTCTGACCTCTATCATTTTAAACATGATCAGAGCAAAATGCCTTTTCTCAAAACCACAAAATGTTAATGAAAAATATATTTATTTTGTGGTGTTTTGTTTCTCTTCTATATGAAAAAAAATCCACATTCTTTACTTTTTTTGGTACTAACCACTGAAGTTTTTCATTAAAACAAAAAATGTTCTTAATTTCTTTCAAAGTTTTCAAAGAAAATACTCATTATTTTCTAAGTAGCCCTAACTGAAAGATATGGCAGCATGACACAAAAAAAAAGCACATAGCAGCTTCCTCTTTCTTTGGGAAGGAGAATAAGAACAATAGTTCTTTATTCTCAGAAGAAAGCTCAACTTAAGATCGTTTCTCATGATACAGATTAACAGGTATCACTGTACAGATAGAGACACAAACCCAGTTCATTCTCTGTTGAGTTAAAATAAACCTCAAACCCCATCCCAGGACACCTGCAGATGCATTCATACGCGGAGGTGCCTGTGTTGAAGACCGTATTCTGTGTAAAAAAAGCAAACAAGTGGTCATCCTGGGGTTTCCATCTTTTGCTGTCTTTAGGATACACATTTCCACAGACCTGGATAGACTATACTTCTTTTAAGATTTTCTTTTCAGGTACAGAAAGAGGAAAAAATGTTGAGAGGTTTAAGGTTACTATCATCTCCATTCATGTACGAAACAAAGTACTGTGTACTTTGGATCAATATGCTTGCGAAAAATGCCCTGTCTCTGTTTTTAGCCAAGAAGTTCAAGAGGTGCTACATTTAATAATAAAGGAATGTCTAATTTTGAAGGCTCTGGGCAAGCTGCTTTTCTATCTGAGACTTTACTAGGTTGTTTTTTGTTTGCTTAAACTCCTAGAAGGCTTTCTGCTAATACTAAATTTAAATAATGTAAATATTCTTTTCTAAAACACCATCAAGATGGATGTTTTAAAATTCTCATGCATAAAACATTGGAAAGGAGCTCTAATACCAAAGCAAGTTTAACACAGTCATTCTTTATCACAATATTTATCAACAATAGCATTCTGGGAGAAGTTCTTCAAAATTTTCAAGGACCGCTTTCCAGGAAAGGTCCTTTCTATTCAACTCTTAAACAAGTCTTCTGTCATTCATTCTGAACATAACTGATGGCTTTTGTACTTCTAATAGCTAGCACCCACCTTGATTTGACCCTGGATGAACACCAGTTTTGTTACTGAGACTGAGCAGGGGTTCCTAGATGAAACTCTGCTAGAAAAATGGGCAGCGTCCAACAAGTAGTGCACAGCTGCATTGGTGACAGTGGTGCAGTAGGAAATAGATAAGTGGATAAACTCACCTGTGAGGCAAAAGAGAGCTAGGTAACTCTGTTGTGCCACAATTAGGAGAAAGTAACCTCCATCTACTTTTGCTGTCTTTCAGCTTACTGTCAGTCGCCATGTGTTGCCTCTGCTGCAGAAAAAGGCTGAGTATGCTGTAAAATGACAGCTTGCTTTCAAAGCTGTCATGCAGACAGACACTCCTAACTGTAACCATGTAAACCACATCAGTTCTTTCTGTTTTCTTTTAATTGTCTGAGAAGAATGATATTCCAGAATTCATTAGCCTGTGATCTTCAGATACTCCTGGTGCTGCCTTATGGCACCAGGCAGAAGGGACATGTTCAGCTGACTAAAGAGAAACACAAGTGGTAGGAAGGAGAAACTGGAACCAGTGACCACGTTTCACCATTACATACACCCCTTCTCATTTGTTCTCACCTCACTTGTGAATTCCCAGCATAGAGCAAGCTAAAAGCCATGGCAAACTGGGATAGGCGGACTACAGTGGGAGAGTTCCAAGCTCCTTGATCTCTCTCCACCCAGAAGACTGAAGCGGACTATACTTAGATTTACTTTATGCTTTGGCATGATGAAAAGCAGATTAAGATCTTTGTACCCTGACTCATCGTCTGATTACTTATTTCAACCTTCACCGTGTACATAGGGTTTAAGAGAACAGGGCTATTCAATGGAAAAAGTAGCCTGCCAATAACTTCTAGAGTAAATTCTCCACTGCGTTATGGCACTTGTGCCTTTAAACAGGCACAGTGAAAATGACGGACCTAATCTGCTTTGACATTTAAGGTTATTGCGCACTTATTTAACAAAGGAGCTGTAAAAGGAGTGCAACTGTAATTTGCTCCAATATGCAGAAGTATTGTAAGCCACGCACATGGAAATTAAGGAAACACATGCATGCATGCATCTCAATGAATGCCAAGAGACCTATCAGTAAATACGTAAAAAGTAATGCTTGAAATTAAAAAGGAGATAAATTCTATTGGGCAGTTAAAAAGTATATATAAAGATTAATTATCTGAGTTTTAGAGGGAAATATTTAGGTTAGACATTTGGAAATCATTTCTGTTCCTAAGGTAAAATATTTGCCAAGAGATGTGACTGAGACAGCATCACTATATGTGTTCAGGAGTAGACAAGATGAAAACCATATGTATTTAATGCAGAAGGAAGTCCTGCAACAGGGCAGGGATAAACTATATGAATTAAGAGATCCTATCCAACTCATTAGACATAAATCTTGAAGAAACTAGCCCTGCAATCCTTACTCACAGACATGGATGATTTCAGTGGGACTATGTAGATGAGCCAGGGCAAACAACTCAAGAACAAAATGTCCTCTAAGATTTAGAATGGTTTGTAAGAAACCACACTGACAACAGCAAAAAAAAAAAAGAAGGTAAACAAGTTGGGAAGCTTATATAGCAGAAATGCTTTGGAATTGGAGATAAAACCAACTAAACTCATCTTTTCCCTGTCCATATGAAAGGCTTTAGGTATTAGATAGTACTCTGTAAACTTGTTTCAAGTAGGGTGGTTTTTTTCATTTTGTCTTACCTATCACCTACTGCATGTTCACAGAGCATTTTGAGATCACCTTGACAGCAAGAAAATTTTATCAAGACTTTAAAATTTAGGAGTAAAATAATAATGCAGTTATTTACATTTGTGATGACTAAGTGGGCCAGTTTCTTGCTTCTCTGACCTCAATTTGTAAGTTGTCTGCAGATCTTGGTGGACAGGATCAAAGTCTCCAAATTCATCACCTCAGCAAAGAGGGTCACTCCTGGGCCACACAGAGTGCACAGGTTTCCCCCAAGGACTCCCTCACATGGTTACAGGAATTTATTTTGGAAGACAATTACTTTTATTTTAGAACAATAGTTCATTTCCTTAGTCCATTTTATCACAGTCTTTCATGTGGATTTACTAGAAGATTAACAGGCTCAGATAGTCCATTGCCTTCCAGCTCTTCTGCCACCAGCTCACAGGAAACTATCCTTTTGCTGTGTTGCCATGAAATAACTCCTGGGTATCAGGCTAGTCTGGAAATCTTTTACTATTTTGAGTCCTACGAAGTGACATGTTCACCAAGGGGCAGATTTTCCCAAATATAAAAGTGCCTTCATGCAATCACTGAACAAAAAGAAACTGAAACCATATCAGAAGATCTTCTATACATAAGCAGACTCAAGTTTATCTAGAGTATTTTTTCTCCCCTTAAAAAAAGTCTTTGAACAGCATTCCACAAACAATCAGCTTCTCAGTGTGAAATCCTGCACCATCTGTCATACTTCAGACATGCTACTGCCAGTCTGCTAATGACTGTGTTGATCAGTACTGGGCTCAGGACCCATCCTTGCAGAACCCTGCTCTGAAAGCCAGCAGTGAACTACTCTCACACCTTCTCTTTCGGTATGACTCTTTAACAAGTTGTTCAGATCACCTTGGAGTACTCCTAACTAGAACAGATTTTTCTACTGTGCCTATGGGAATGCCATGGAGGACAGTGTTCAGTGCCCATTAAGGCCCAGTTATACCAGATTTACTGCTTCTGCTTAGTGCACGTGAAACTGTAAAAGGCAGGTTTTGCATTCACACAGGGATGTGGTTACAGCAAAGATCATATGGACTTTTAAAAAACTGGCCTCAAGTGGGGATGATAGTAGAGAAGGTAAAAATAACACTTGATTCTCATAGGAACAGCTATTTCATTAATTAATGTTTTGGAAGCCTAAAGATAGTACCAATGCATACTAAATGAAATGTTTTATGAGGCTCACATTTCAGCTGACAACATATTGCAAATCTTTCCTCGCCTACCAAGTAGCTGAGATATTCCAGAAAGGCAACACAGGCTTCTGTAGTACAGAATTAGCATTCAGAGCAAGGGATTTATTGTTCACTGAATTCCCCTGTGTTTGCAGATTTACATACCTAGAGAGCTGCAGGCAATTCTACACCTCACTTCTGAATCATGGATTTTATGGAACCTTTCTGCTTTCTTCAGAAAAAGTATGCAGGGCAAGTGGATGATTTTCATCCTTTGCCAGGTCACAAGGATGGTGGTATTTTTCTTTCTGCAGGTAGGGCATCAGGTTTTAGAGCACAAGCAAAAACTGGAGAATGACAGTCTTAGAATGAAAAAAAATGAAGGCTATCATAAGAAGACCTATATTAAAAGAAGAGGTCATTACTCCTACATTTTAGGCCTGAAAGTTCTGGTTTCTCTTCTCGTTCACTTTCCTTCACATATGCAGTAACTGTAGATTTGTACTTGCAGAAAAACTTCAAACTGAAGGCATCAGCAATACCAGAACTAGAACCAAACGGAGGGCTACTTTAAAGCCTGATCATAGGGTGCTAATATCCCAAGAGAAAGATTTCCCAAAGTCTCATTGGCATAAGCCACACTTATTTCTTTTGCTAGGTATCGATAATGGAACAATGCCTCCCATCTTGACTCCCCTGCTGTCCACTTACACTGGAGACTACATACAACAGGCTGAAGCAGCACTCAGACCCACCTCTCCCAAAGAGAATTAAGGCATTTAGAATGAGCAGAAATGGCCTTGAGTTGCATCAGGAGAGGTTTAGATTGGATATTAGGAAGAATTTCTTCACCAAAAGGGTGGTCAGGCATTGGAAGAGGCTCCCCAGAGAGGTGGTGGAGTCACCATCCCTGGAGGTGTTCAAAAAACATGTAGACGTGGCACTTCAGGACATCATAGAATCACAGAATCATTACAGTTGGAAGAGACCTCAAGGATCATCTAGTCCAACTGTCCCCCCACCACCTGTTACCCACTAAAGTGGTCCCCAAGTACCACATCCAACTTTTCTTTTGACACACCCAGAGATGGTGACTCCACCAACTCCCTGGGCAACCCATTCCAATGCCCGACCACCCTTTCCGAGAAGAAATTTCTCCTAATCTCCAACTTAAACCTTCCCTGGCGCAACTTGCAGCTGTTCCCCCTTGTCCTGTCACTAGTTATCTGCGAGAAGAGGCCAACTTCCAGCTCACCACAACTTCCTTTCAGGTAGTTGTCGAAGGCAATAAGGTCTCCCCTGAGCCTCCTCTTCTCCAGACTAAACAGTCCCAGTTCCTTCAGCCGCTCCTCACAAGACTTGTGCTCCAAACTCTTCATCAGTTTCGTTGCCCTTCTCTGGACACGCTCCAGGGCCTCAATGTCTTTCTTAAGACATTAAGACACGGTTTAGTAGACATGGTGGTGTTGGATTTAGGGTCGGACTTGATGATCTTAAATGTCTTTTCCAACCTTAAAGACTCTATGTTTCTATGAAACCACTCCCCCAGCTCTTTTACTGCAGTATTCATCTAAATCTCCCCTGCCTAATGTGAATGCATTCAAAGTCATTGATGAAGAGCTCTCACACAAAGTTTCAACACAGTAGAAGCAGACAGGATAATGCCCAATGAGTTCAAAGTATCTATAAATGGACTGAATATGTGAGAAGCAGATTGCATTAGGCGAAGAAGAATGTGTCAAGGGGAAAAGCACAAAAAAGGGTTGGGTGTAGAGAACTCGAATCTGAAGAACCAATCCATACTGTTAAACCTTAAGCTCTTATCAGTGGAAGAGAAAAAGCAAATGGAACTGTACAGGAGTGATAATGTGATACAGCCATTCATAAGAACAGAGTTCCTAACAGAATTAGGAAAATGGAACAAAACACAATTTAATATGACTGTGGACAAAGAAAGATGAGAAAGTATCTTTTTCTTGTGCTTCCAAACTGCTTAGTCCTTCTCCAACATGCTTACAAGAAGTTTCCACAATCTACTACATCTGTAATTCCAGAGCTCTGACACGTGACATCCCTTTTAGTAATTGTTATGGGAAATGGGGAAGGCCACTTTCATCACTACCACTGCACTATTCCACAGAGTTCAGGACAGGAACAGACACTCCGTAAGACTCTTTCAACACAATGTACGTTGTCTGATGGTAATGACAATGTGTTTGCTATCTTACTTACGAAAATTAGTATTGAGCAACACATCTTTTATATGCAACAGTGGCAACTTATGTCCCCATAAGGGACAACAGATGCTGTGCCATACACTGAAATTATACAGAGACCAAGGAAATGACTAAGCCAGTTTAAATGGGCATTACTGATACAGGGGTCCCCAGTCTTGGCATGGCTTACACCACCATGTCATCTACAAGACCTTCCTACCAAAGCCTTTCTGCAGCCACAGAGATAAAAAGTTGATAAATTTACTGAAGTTGATGACTAGGTGATGCCATGGCTACAAACCAGAAGCAGAGCACACAATGTGTGATGTTGCTCACTGGGCTTTTTTTGCTCTTTAAAGTTACATGAGACAGACTGACTAAATTTGAAAGAGAACTGGGGGCAAAGGCATTGGCTGCCACTTGGGGATCCAAGTTCAAGTTGCACTCTGGACCATTACCTACATAGCCTGAGGTGCTGATCTGAATTCTGCAGCAGAAAGTAACAAAGTACTTTCAGACTGGGAAACCAAACGTGAAAGAAAGCCTTAGACCTTGCGCTTGAGACTGCAGGTCGGGCTGATGCTGATGGCAACATAAGTGCATCCTATGGCTGGGTGATACTGGTAGAGGCAATAGTAAGAAGGGCAAGGAAAAGAATAGTATAAAACTTGTAAAGAGAATGGCTTCATTCTTAATTTTGTGTCAAACCTTGCACAGTACCATTGCAGAGCAAAGCTGCAGCAGAATACCCAACCAATACAAGTAAAATCTTGGCAGTTTATGCACATGAGTGCGTTAAAATAGATTTAATCAAGGAAGATTGCTTTCTCTTTTGAAGATTGGTCTTTGGGTTTTTTTTACTGAACAGGCTAAGAACACTGCACTTACAAAACTCTTGGGAATATGACAGGGTGCTGGCTTGAGTTAAGCAAACTGCAGGAGCACATTTCTAAAACACACAAGCCAAGGAAGGGCATGGTAGGCTGCCATTCCCTCAGACATTACAACAAAGTTTATTTATGCAGAATCAAAGGAAACGTCAGTGGAGAGCACAGCAATGAAAATGATGACTGAGCTTGACTTCTGACTTCTCTGTTTTTTCTTTCTCTGACCTTTCCACTTAACCAAACTTCAAACTCAGCCTATGGTATGGCAACATTTTGAGTGCACTCAGCATTTTGAGGTGCTGCTGGGATGTGCTAAGCGGATTATGTGATCAAATCCAGATTTAGGTAACATCTGTGATAGAAAGATGTCCAAATCCTTAGTCATTAGCTGCTAAAAAGGAGGAGTTGTTATTACTATTATCCTTTTTTTATGGCAAGCTGATGGTGTCCTGTTTCTCAAACCTGTTAACCGTCTGTTGTCATATGAGAAGCTCTGTGACTTTAAGCAGATATTACAGTGCTGACACAATTTGTCTGTGCTTTCAAAACAGCATGAATACCTTACTTAGAAGGTAAAAAAAAATTTGCTTGGCCAACCTATGTTTAACATTAGAGGTCCACAGTATGCGTGCATTCAGAGTTGGAACACCAAATAGCAAACACGCTGCTTTAGTTAATATTGCCAAGTATGAAATCACAGTGAATGAATAACTTCTATCATACCTGCAGGAACAGATAATTCACATAATGAGTATTTGCCAATGAGGGGGAAAAGTTCTTGCCACAAACATAACGCTTTGAGCACACTGAAATCCTACATACTGGAGACATATTTAAAAGCAGCGTTGTACTTGATAGAAAAAAATAAAAGTATTAGGGGCACACAAACAATATGCAGTAAGTAAAACACATGAGCATGAGACAAACAGGGCATCAGATGAATTACTTTGCAAACACAGTTTTACCATATTGTCTCCAAAAGTACTACTGTGTGAAAGAAATAAAAAATGTTCTTTGGCTACCCTTTTGCGTACACCAGGGCAATGACTTTCAGTGTACTCCACAAGAGCAATGGGGCTACTAATGATTAGCACTGAAAACACATACAATCACATGTTGTAATCACATACTATTCTTCAGGCCAACAAACAGTTAACTCACAACTTCATTCACTTGCATCGCAGAAGCTTCATTAGGACTACTCATGGAAATGAAAATTCATCAGGGCAAGTAACAGGTTCAGAGTTCAGTATTTAGCTTTTGCTTGCTTAAGTTAATGCAACTTAAAAACTGTAAGGAAAGAACATTTTAGTAAGCAACAACAGTTAAAAACTAAACTACTTAACTAAATCCTCACAATTTGTTTAAGAAAATTAAATCACTGACCAACAGTTTGTTTTACTCAGAAATAAACCAAGTTCACTTACCATATATTCCATGTTGGAAGCAGGTGGGAAGACTTTGCCTCTGACTTGATTATGATAATCAAGAATGGCAATCATGTCATTCTGCGAAATGTAGCGCTTCCGCCTGGCTTTGGGAATCTTTGCAGAGTCCAGATGAGCTGCCAAAGCTGTCTCAATGTCAGTGAAATTATTGTTTGACAGGAGTAGGTCAGTGGAGTTGGGTAACACTAATGCACTTGTTTCACAGAGAATGGAAAATAAGAAAGCACAACTGATTGCAGCGATTACTGTCATTTTGGGGCCAGAGGAGAAAGATAGGCCACAGAGGTACTCTGCTGTAAGTCAGGGCAGTAGAAAACAGATCTGTAGAAGAGAAGATGTCAAAGATGTGATTCTGTACATCTGGATAGCAAGACAAGGTGAAGTGGCAGGCTGTGATCAGAAAAATGATTCTGTCTGTCAGCTCAATCATAAAAATCCAGTCAGAACACATGTTACCGAGCAATTTTCAATAACCATATTATCACTACCAGATATGTTCTTACTACAAAGGGAAGTATCATTATACCATAATTACATTATCAGAGCTAGTAGTATTCCCAAAACAGTGGCAGTGCTATCACACCAGATCAGTTCATAAACCATAAATCTTAAGTGGGGACACTGCAACAAACCTCACAGAGTGCTTTGCACTGAAAATGAAAAGTACATCCTAGGCTATGCCTATGCCATACGCATGGACTGCTTTGACACAATGTGGCGCACATAAACTAGTAGGCAAAAGACAACACATACAGCATGAAAGCAGGACATCTTAGAGACAGCATTCAAACCTTAACTTCATCAAAACATGATGAGCACCGGTAAAACTGCATGCAAAGCAAACTTATTGAGCTGAATGGCTTACCTCTGGATAATACCAAAAAAGAATACAGCCTATTGTTCTCCCAGTATATATAGCACTCCCCTATGTGATGACAAGAACCTTTGTGAAGGAGTGTCTCTTATTACAAACCCCCAAAGAACAAAACTCTGCTGGTTTTGAAGCTTCTGGCCACAGGAGCTGCTAACAGCTTTTATACGTTTCAGTCTGCATGAGCCAGGGCAGGCAGCTTCTCCAAAGGTCTCCGCGGAGCCAGCAGGAGAGGGGAGGAGCTGCGCAGAGCTCACAGGCAGCGATTGGGTGGCACCCCCGGAGTGTAGGTGGTTTGGGCAGCCGGTCACACCCCCGGTTTCTATAGTACAAAGAGGCAACATCAAGACTCGCTTTTTTCGGTACTTCCTACCTTTTTTTTTTCCTCTCCATGTTTGGTTTTGTTTTTTTATTCCCCCTCATTTCACGAGCATCACGCCGTCTTGGCAAACGCGATTTTACGCAGCTCTTCGCTGCACCCAAGGAGCAGCACGAAGCGCAGAGAGTTTTCCAGCCGCTGCTGCCCCAGCCACAGGAAAC
>VWZZ01003592.1:267966-299455 GCA_013399095.1 Psophia crepitans | reverse complement strand
AGCCCCGCCTGGCAGCGGGAGGGCGGGCGAGGGGCAGCGCGGGCGGGCAGCCCCCGCTCCATTCATCGCCGGGCGCAGCGGATGCCCTGGGCGCTGCTCCTCCCTCCTGCAGCCCGCTTCGCTCCCCCTTGGTCTTCCTCCCNGGGGCAGGTTCTGGCTCGCCGGTGTCAGTTACCTGAAGGTCTGCCGTGAGAAACTACGGGAGTGCGGGTCCGAAAGCGTTCCCCAGCGCCCGGGGGCATCTGTTCCACATTATCTGGCATATAGCTGGAATTATTGAGGCGCAAGATGGTCCAGCCGCGCACGCGGCGGGGCTGAGGGCATAGCACTGAGGCCGTGACGAAAGTGAGCGGAGAGGAGCAGCAGCAGCCAGCAATTGTGTACTGGGGACAGGGATGGGAGCAACACAATGTCGGGCTGACCCCCCGCCAGGGCTTGGCAACCTGGGGCAACCCATAAAATGAGTGCCTTAAAAGTGTAATTACAGTATTTTGTGACATTGTTATGGAGCGAGGAGAGAGAAATGCAACGGGTTTGATATTACATCAAAACTTACCCAGTGCTCAAAAGTTTCAGTAGCTCTATTAGAGAAGCAGTGTGGGAATTAAGGATTAAGGAAGTGGAGCCCGGTAGTTGGAGCAGGGGGCTGGCAGCCAGCACTCGCGCTCTCCTTTTGGCTCTGCGGCTCACTCGCTGTGTGGCCTAACCCAAGCCATTTAATCTCCATGTGCAATCTCCACAATGGTATAATAGTCTTTTACAGACATGTTGTAAGGCTCAAATAACTCATGTTTGGTAACGTACTTTGTGATGACAGGTGTTAAGTAAGGATAAAGTATCATCGCTAGTTATGTTACTGTACGTATACGCAACCTGTCCAGAACTGCTGCTTATGATGCAGCTGCAGGTATTCCTTTACATGATTGTACAAGAAACTTTAGCACATCGTTTGTCTTTGCAGGACTAGATGCTGGATCATCTGTTTCATCCCATTTTCTTTCTTCTGAAATGAAGCGCATATTTGTTTATCTCACTGTCAAGAACTATCCTCCCATTGTCAGAATACAACGGGAAGAAGCCTCAGCTCCTTTGAATTGCCGCAGGTCCTTCGATTTCATCTGAACTGCAATAAGTTATCAAAGGGAAGACACCAGCTTAACATCTCAGGAAGTTCAGAGGACAGATTTTACTAGTTTGTCACATTTTAAGTTGTTATAATTATTTCCTCGTATTTACCCTGTGGCAGTGCTTGGAGGCTGCTCTGGCAGCTTCTCTAGAGCAAATGTTGTAAAGTAGGCATAACGTTCACAACTGTAAAATTGAGCTGGACTTTCCTAAGAACAGACCAGCTTATATGATTTCTTTTATTTACATTGCTTGTGCTTATTGCCTAATTATTTGTTTCCATGTCTAACGGGCAGGGTAGCTACTCATTTAAATGTAGAAAATAAGGTTATGAGCAACATTAACAAGCACAATAGCAAAAAAGTATTGTGTACATGAAAGGTCGTAGGGCGTGAGAGTGCCTTGACCCAAGCATATTGTACTGATAAGTTCTTAAATAAGATGCAGTGGCAAACAGTGGAAGAGCAATCGTAACTCACAACTAAGGTACCTTAGACAATGTCGTGCATGTGTAGATTGTTTTCTTCTGAAAGAAATGAGTCAATGACCTGACAGGCAATGAAAATTAGCAAGCAAGACCAATGAAGCCAAACTAAAGTCCTCATGAAGGTCCACATCAAGAAGAGGAATGGAAGAAATGAGGAAGAACAAAGAAAAGAAGCATCAAAGATGTCTGCAAGCTCATAAGGAGAAAAATGAGAAGTGGATGGAACCATCTGCAATATACACACAAAGAGCTATTTCCCGACTCTTCAGCCCACTCGGAAAAGCCAAAGAGAGAACAATCAGACCAGTGACAAAAGATGATTACAGGCCAGAGAGAGACATTAGTGGAACTGTGGAATGAGTCAAAATATCTGTAAACCTAATTAAGAACAGAATGTGCCAGCCTAGGCGGCCACAACATGGTTACTGAGCAGCCTGGAAAAAGGCAATAATTCTTGTACTTAATGTCGGCAAATGTTACCAATGAAGAAAGTTATACAATCAAGAATGTAGAAGAAAGTAAGAAAGAAAAATAACTCAGTTTATCTTCTGAAAGTCTCTCAGTTCTAGGAAGTTGACTAGATTTGAAAAGGTTTGACTAGAAAATACCTATTTTTTTTCACAGAAACTGTTCACACATAGGAAAAAAAGCAGAAATGACAATACAATGTATTGGCATAAAACCTAAATTTTATCTGGGAGATAGGCTGTACAGAGGCATGGGTCAAAGAGAACAGGATATAAGTTTATGAAATACACTATCTTTATCTTCATTGCACATAAAAGTGATGACTCACAACACTCATGTTTCTTCTGCAGTGTATTCCTTGGATTAAGAATATAAATTCTGATCTTTTAATCAGCCATTACTCAACAAAGTAGCATGAAATTTATCATTTTCACTGACATTTATTTTGGTAAAGGAATTATAACTGTATAGAAGCTGAATTGTCATAATTTAAGAATAGTGTATCTACGCCAAATTAATCTTATGCTGGTCGCTAACATTAGACAGATAAGCTTTAAACATTTAGTATAATTTATTTTACTTCTAACTCCCTTAGAAATACCTGGCTGGGATTCGGGAGACTTTTGATAGTATAATTTTAATGCCAGACAATTCATTCATAAAATTAAAACCCAAAGTGTATTTTTTTTCCTGCTCTGTATCTCCAGGTGTAGTAAAGATCAAAAAGTCTCATACATTCAAATTTCTGCCTTGTATTTTTGGTACTTCATACCGATTGCTGTCATATAGAGACAATGAAGCATTGAGAAGCTAATTGGCATACCTATAGTTACTCAAGAATCATGTAGAGAGCAGGTCTTGACCTGAGCTCTGTCAGGTCCTAGATTACAGCTCTGGTTCTACCTCTGGATCATCCTAAAAAAACAAAATGGCCTTTTTAGCAGACTGTGAAGTGAGAATAGGACACAAATTCTTTCTTCAAAATTCTTTGGCAACATCTAACTCCTTCTGGCAATGTGGTGACAGAAATGTCATCAACTACAGCGGTGTCATAGATGAAGTATGAAATCATGAGCCAATCAGGCCTATAGTGGTAGTTTTCAGTTTGTGACAACTAACTATAAGTGTCCAAAGAGCTATCTAAGCTCCTGAGAAAATAATGGCAGCTGATTTCAGTTTACCAAGATAGTTTTTCTCATGCCCAGACATAGACTTGTCGTTTCATTTAAGATGCCCAGGCATTTGAGAGGTCTGCTTCACAGATATGACATGAGACTTAAGAAGATCTGTGCCTTTTTTAAGTACAGCAAGTGACCGGATGGGGACATCTCAGGTTGCATCAGACACCCATCCTGGCAGGTTGCTTGAATAACTTTTTCAATGTCATTGACTGTATTTACCGTAGCTTTGTTGACTACACCGGAGGCTTAAGCACTCAGCTCATTTATAGACACCACTTTTGCTGTCCTCATCTTGAACTGAATCCTATCCAATATAGCAACACGTACGAGATCCAAATTCCACCCAGAAATCAAAGCTTTAAACAAAGAAGATAGAACAAGTACAATATGGACAACCATATTCTCAGTATTAAATACTTTTTCCTGAATTTCCGAAAAAGTTTAAAATTTCACTTCCATCAAGCAAAAGTATTAATAATCTTAATATACGGTAGAGCCAATGGCACAGGATTGGGTGGCAACAGTAACAAAATTGGCATATGGAAGGCTCATCAAACAATTTGCTCAGGTTCATCTATTGTTATTGGAAATACATCAGCAACCTAGAAAAGAATTAGTAGAAAATGAGAAACAATTATTTATAATGGGAGGAAATGCTAATTACATGTAGTAAGGACTTTGCTTTGCCAAGAAATAACTGCTGACTAGAGTGGATGCTAAAGAGCTATGCCAGGCATAACATAACATTTCTTAAAAATGAGGTAATTAGCACACTTTGAGGCACTGATAAAATCAGTGTTCTCACTAATACAACAGCAGAAACCACTGGCCGCAGAGAAGAGAAGCAGAACAGTTAAGAATTTACTAGGCTCAATGTACTTGTCATATTAAGTATACATTTTCCAGAATTTCTTTTGGTTATTTTGTCACATTTCACTACTCTGGGCATTGCTATGGTGTTCTTTTAGGAATCGTATCATAATCACCATAATGAAAACAGATGAATGCATCAGTACTTAACTTCTTTGGATAGATAAATTATAAAACAAAATCTCCCTGACCATCAGTCTAGTGTCTGCAGTGCTTGTCTTGTGGGCTCATCGTGACCAAATCTAAGCATTTTTTTTGTATTCTCTCATAGCTCCTTGGCCAAGTAGTTCCTTTATATGGTGCTTTGAGCATCTTTATAATTGAAAATGCAATTGAAAAATACGGTGTACACCAATACTAAAAAAGGCAACATTTCTCATTCCAAGTGCAGAAGTTCACGTTTCGTTTCTGCTGGACTGAAGCATCCTTTTTAGAACTTTGAAGAATACTGAAGTCAAAAAGAATAATATTTGGGTGGGTGTTCAACATCTGTCAATTGCAAATCAGGTTCTGATTCTAGCATTGTGTCATTTTCAACACTTTTAATACTTCTTTTTTTTTAGTGGAAAGTTACGTAGCAACTTGGCACTAGTTTTGAAGAATGGGTGTGTATATTCTGCAGTATTTTTCCTGACATTTAGGGGATTCATCTTCCTTCATATGCAACTTCTCTGAACAAAAAAAAACCCTTCTAAATGATGTTTGACCTAAATATGCCCAAATAAACTTTGCTTGAGGAAAAATTTAAACCTGAAAATGTTTCTAAATATTTACTTTGAAGGCAGTGTGGTTTAGTAACAGGTTCACTGTATTGTACACAGAAAACATCAGTTTCTGGATGAGGTGCTGGTCGTCTTTGTGACTCAGGGCAATGTGTTTTACTGCTTACAACTTCAGGCAAGTGTCTAAACCTGTGCCTCTAAATGCCTTCCTCTCTTTCTTCTATTTCATCTGTTTCTACTAGACAGATAACCTTCTAAGCCCTGCAGTAGAATATAATATTGTGTGAGTATCACAATTTTAACCATTTGTTTTTCATGTGATAGAGATCTGCTTAGAGATCTCTCTCACCTTCACAACCTTTTTTATTTTTATGTTGCTAACTCGCAACATTATAAGGAAGATATTCTGACACAAGTTTCCCACAGACCATCATCTAAGGAAATGGAGGGAGAAACAGTTCCTCAAAACATCAAAGTGGTGAGTTATTAAATGCTTAATAGCAATAAGATAAACATTTCAAGGTAGTAAAAATTCCCCAGAAACACAGCAGAAAACTTACACATGGATTTCTTCTCTTCATAAAGATGAATAAATCAACTTAAAAATAAAAAAAGGTAAGCAGAAGGGTTTGGGGTTTTTTTCATATATTTATACTATATATAGAGAGGTATGAGGAACATTTATTGTTCCAGAAAAGTGAAATTACATAAGGCAGTTATCAGACTTAACTGCAGATATTTTAAGGAAACAAAACTCCTAGAGAGAAAGAGCCTTTTGAAAGTTATTAGTTTTCTGTGAAAACTCAAAGAGAGGATGAAACTTTTCAAACATTTAGAACAGATTTAAGGCTGTTGAGTTAAACATGTAATTTTGGGTTTTGTGGAATCCCGAATTCAAGACTAAATTGTAATAAAACTCAGAGACCCAAAATGGAGAATGACATTGCTAGGAGAATGTAACTTTAACATAAGTGATAGCTATTAAAATATGACAAACTGAAGCTAACAGACACAATAGTTTGAAAAGTAGTTTCCAGGCTCTTCTTCTAGATCTTCTGACCCCTTCTAATATCTTTGGGTCCTTCTAGGAAGTCTTCCAGGAATGTTGGAGTGAATGATACTGCTGGGAAATGGTAGCTACTCCACACTTTTTCTCCTACCAAATCTAGCAGTTTCTAGATACTTCTGTCAGCTATTTATGGCCCAAAGGTGCATACATCTTTTATCTTCAGCTGCCTCTTGTTTTGGGAGTGTCGAGCAGCCAACTAGGGCTAAGAAGAGACACGTATAGCTGTCAGTCCCTGACTGCAGCTCCCAGAACAGAAATTTGTACAGTTGGGTGAGGGGAGGGAAACTGGTAACTGAAGGCAATGTGGCACTGGTAACAACCACAGGGCCCTGGCTCTGGCCCTATATGGAGCAGCTACCTCTGACACAGCAGAGGCCTTGATCCAGGCAGAGCTCTGGAGGAAGAATGTGGCCATCCACATCCTAGCCTACAGGCTGACACGGTGGGAGACTGTGTCCTTACTTGCAGGAGCCAGGCGCTAGTTGAGGAGACAGGTCACCACATTAAAGGAGATGTGGGACAAAGAGCAGACTACCCAGCATCTGGGAAGATGGCAGAGACCCAGCAGAGATGAGAGGCTGAGTCCCAGCTGCACAGGAGGGGAAGCCCTACTGCATTTGACTGATTGGAAGTGGAGAAGATGGACAAGGTTGGAAAAACTATTATAGACAGACTGGAGGAATGGGCCAACAGTAACTCAGCAAGGACAAATGGCAAATCCTTCAGCTGGGAAGAAACCCTCAATACAAGCTGGGCATACTGGGATACTGGCAGGGAACAGCTCTGTGGAAAAGAAGTGGGGTTTTGGTAGGCAAAATGAATGTGAGCCAGCAGTGTCCTTGCATCAAAGGCTGACAGCTTTCTGGGTTGTATTAACAGAAGCAATTATTTACTTTTACTTGGCAGTTTTTAGACAGCATCCAGAGTACTGTACTGCATGCAGTTTCCCAAATACTCCCACCCAATATAGTAAATACACCAATAAGCTGGGGTGACTTCAGCAGAGGACCACCAAGATGATCAGATGCTGGAGCATTTGCCTTGATAAGAGGCTAAGAGTAGGCTTTGTTCATCCTGGAGAAGAGACGGCTTTGAGGGAGACTTGATAGCAGTCTGACAGAATGTATGACAAGCTAAGCAAGCAGATGGAGCCAGTATCTTCACGATGGTGCACAGCAGAAGAACAAGAGAAAATGGATGTAAATTTAGTCATTTGTAAGAAAGATGATTCCTACTTACTAAATGTAAAGGTAGATCAAAATCTTAGGAAGTGAAATACTAGAATTGTTTCAGAAGATCTACATGAAAGATTTATAATAAAAAATCGGAAAGATAGGGAGCATAAAGTGTGGTTAAAGGCAGGTAAATCTGGTTAAAGGTAGCAAGTGAAAATTCAGAAGGTCAGATGCCACAGAAAAAATTCTCAAAAAATGTTAATGCTACACTTTTTTACAGTCTTGGAAAAAAACTTCACAATGAAGAAATATTTGTTTAAGCACATGACAAAGAAAAGGTAGACTGGGAATCAGTGTGGAATGATAACTTCTTGGAAGATTCTCCTCCTTCAGGATGTATGGTCATAAGGCAAGAACTTGTGATCCACATCTTTCTTCACCTTCCATGTCCATGGAACTGCTTTCACCACACTTACACCTTGACATCCTTCAATTTCTGAGCTAACCTAAAGTGCAGTCTTCCAGCAATGGAAGAAACTCACCCTCAGAAAGGAAGAAAAAGCAGGATCCTTGACTCATCTCTAGCCTTTAAGAAAAACATTCATTGCTATAGCTGTTACTGACATTCACCATAAGTGTTTGTTTTGCTAACAGAAGGTCAAAGATATTGACTTTGTCTGACCTTGAACTTCATCTCAACCCTATGATATATGACACTAGAACCCAGGGAAAAAACCTTGTATCTACAGAAAGCTTCTTCCCATTTTAGGAAGAACTTGTTAACTCTCTTTGTACATAGCTCAAGTTACTCTGAGTTCTAACATGGTTTCATGGTTTTTGTTCCCAAAATTTTTGAAGAGCCTGCTATGCTAAGGTTTCAGTGCTATGCTTTAGACTAAGTAAAATGATTTGTTCACAATGTAGTATAGTTTATCTTTGTCCATAGGCAAAGTAGTCAAATGACATTAAAAGCCATTCATTTGAAGCACTCTAAATTTAAAACACCACTCTCACTTACTATTTGTCAATAAGAAAACACAGACTACTTCTCCAGCTACAATTATATTCTGTGAAGTTGCCACCTGAAAGACTTTTTAGAGCGGAAAAAGCAACTCTGTAGGTTTTGTTTGAATCCTGACTATAATTTAGCCTGGTGTGCTTGCAACGAAAATGATGAGAAATGTGAACACTTACATTTCAGAGAATGCACTATACCCTATAATAAAGAGCAGATTAATGTTAAATTGTGTAATATTTTTTCACTCTACCTCCTTCCAAGGGAGGATTAATAATCAGAAAGGTTTTGATTTTTTTTGCACTTCTGAGGTGATATTGTTCCTGTGTCAGTCATACCCACATAAGGGTAAGACAAGCAACCACAGGCCTTTCAGATGAGGAATTCCGCTTTGTAGATGTGTGTAGGATAACTGTCTGCAGCTTGGGCTCTATGCACTTTTCCCCTTTCATTTAATCTGCTTCCCTATGGCTCAACAGTGATTGTGAAATGAAAAATATAATAATATTCAGCAAGGTATCAGATTTACATGAGAAGAAACACGAGTCTCGTATTCTCCTTTTCCTGCTTATGGTTATATGTTGTCTTCTGTTAAGAAACGCTGTTATAAGCATTTCAAGCAAGTTCAACCTTAATGACATGGAGAGAAGAGAAGAGAAAGCCATTAGCTTTAAACGTAGACATCATTTAATGTTGGTTACCTCTGGAATTTTTGCCTTACATGAATTTGTTCCTGAATGTTGACATTTTTGGTGGAGAAACCCCAATCACTTTGGATCCTGGGTAAATCAACTATTTTCATTTGCTTCATGTTTTCTATATAAACTCAAACATGCAGCCCATGGACCAAATGTGGTTCATAAAATGTTTTCTTAAACAATATATAAAAGCCCTTACTTTCAACAAAGAGGTGGAAAGTACACCGTGTAAAAAGCAAGCAACATGTAGTGCTGCCTTTGAACTAAGAGTCCTTTCATATTAAAGAACTTTCACATCTGTTTCTGTGTTTCTTATTAAAATTGATAGAAGAAATGAAGCTCGATCCTGTGATATGCTTTGAAAACTGCGATGGACTAGCTTCATTTCAGGCAAGACGTGTAAGGCTCACTGGCTCTTAGAAAGTTTGCAGCATCTTTATGTGAACATTCATTGGGGAAGAAGGATAAATGGCACTTTTCACTTGTCAGTGAGCTGACTGGAAGGACTCTGGGGAAACCATACATTATGAGGCAGACAAGATGGATAAAAGGCACTTCCTATCACTGAACAGAAATGGCGGCAACAGTTTTGTCAAGCTTTTTTGGATTTGGGCAAAGATGTCTTTTTTTATTGCTGACTTGTTGCAACTAATTTTGTAGTGCTTATTCCTTGGGGCTAAAAGTTTTGAAGAGGGATGCATTTCAATAGTGTATATCACCTGAATTAAAAATATTGTCACTGGAAGGGTAACTCTTTTACTGCTCAATTTGAGATCACTCCTATCATCAGTAGCTTTCCCCTAAACACATCTGCACTCAATTTGGAAAAAACTGGCAAAGACTAAAGGAGACACCTTCAACTCATGTCAATCTTCTATGTCCTGTTAGATTATTTACACTTTTATGAATACAGGCAATACAATGGCCTCTTTGACCTCAAGCAAAGATCTCTGACAAAGATCTCTGGTAATACAACTAGAAAAAATATTTTAAAAAAGGGCAATGGTGGTGTTGAGTTTGTTTTTACAGCAGGTTTGCCAAGTGATGCAAATGCAAATTGGAATTCCACATTCTGTATTAACAAGAGACAGAGCACAATGTTATTCTTTGATGCCCTTCTGAAAGTTTTTTTCCAGCTGTATACAACAATGGTGATCTTTTGGTAAGAAAATGACATTTCTTTCTTGATCAAAGTTCAAGTTCATAAAATATAACCAATTTTGATGTTAAAATCCCTTAATATAGTAAAACAAAGGCATTGTTTTATCAGACATTTTGAAATAGTGCTAATCAGAGTGATTTCACTAAATTATTTTAAGCACTTGCATAAATGACAACTAAAGTGGAGGTAGGAACAGCTCATATGAAATCAATTAAGTTACACTGATTACACTGGGGTTGCATTTGACCTCTATGTTTGCATAGTTACTGTGTGTGTTCTTTTTATTAATTTGCTAATAGCTATTTTAAACTGCATAATGATCCTAATCTAGGAAGATTATAAAGTGTTTTACAAGCTGTATACAGAAATAGTTTCTCTCAGCTCTGAAAAGCTGCCACTCTTTTTTCAGTCGTCCTCCTGTTGGCATTTTTGGCCCCTGAAGTCAGGCACTTCTACTGACTGCAAAACGCTAGGCTTTCACTAGCCAACACTGCATATATTAAAGAACGCAGTGATGTAAAGAAACATGGAAGGGCACATCTAGGCTACCTAAGCTAGAATGAAAGTTATGTTGGCCTATTAAATAACTGAAGTAGTTTAATTAGAGCAAGTGTTTCCTGGATGCTAGGAAAAAGAACTGATAATTGCTGATGTAGAGTTTCAAGAGTCAGTGATGCTGAGTGACACCACTTGCTCATCTTGTACCCATGGAGAAAGCTAAAGTCATGAGCACCATTTATGATTTCAAAATGTTCTCACACAGCTCCAAGACTAGCTGAAATTTTCACTGAAGTTGTACCTATAAAAACCAAATGTTATTGGCTTTTCATCTACTTTCACCCTCAAGAGATGTTTAAGACTGGGAAGAAACACTGAAGTTAGGATAATATGATCTCTCCCAATGTGCATTAAGAACAGCAACCTGTATTTCAAGAGAAGTCTTTGGAGAGGAGAGCCCCAGATCAGAAAATTTCACCTTAAAATGTTTTACAACTTGACTTTACCACTTCTTTGAAATGTACAAAAGTGATGGATCACAGTCACTGGAGAGAAGACAGAGGCTGTGTTCAAGGAAGTTTCATACTCTACATCAACTGAAAGAGAATTTCAGTAATAGACAACATATCACAAGCTGAACTACTTTGCTTTACCCTAATAGCACAAAACAACTCGGGCCAACAGGACTAATGCATCTTGTTCAGTCTTAAAGACTCATCACTATGGGTGTGTTTCAAAGATTTTAACCCTTCAGAAAAATTATTTCATCTGTGATTTTGTTTGCAATTTCAATTGACTATCAAGGGTGTCTACATCACCTGCATCACACGGAAAATTAGTGAGACTAAAACTCCTAAGTCAGATACTAGCATAAATCATAGCAGGTAGATCTGCCAAAAAGTCAGCTATTGGACAACAGTTACTTGCAGGTGCAAACTCCAGATTCAAATAGAAGAGGAGCATCTTAGTTTCATTAAAGTGCTAAACTGAAATGCAGACCTGACAATCCTCCACCATTATCTTGAACTGATTTTTCATCTCTCTGTACCAAAGCCAGCTGTGCTCCTGTCAGCACAAAATACTTTCAGCAGAACACAACAGGGAAAAAAAAAAAAAAAGCCAAAACAAAACCCCAAACCAATAGATTGAAAACTAGAGTATTTCCTGACAAGGAGGCTAATTACGAATACCCAAGTTAGAATACAGCTAAAACATCCAGGGAAATACCCCCACTCTTCTGTAGAACTGAGTGTGTCTTTAATGACTGTACTTATTCCAGTATTTGGTTTCAAATTTTTCAGGAAAATCTGATACTCCAAAATTATTCTGGGTCAGTGATTCATTACTGATTTACAAGAACAAATGCAACTAGCTAAATCACCATTTCATGTTGTTCTTAATCTACTTTGACCATTTCTTCATGCCTGTGCACTTTCTCTAGCATTCATGAATTATACCAGGTGTTAGATGATGACCATGCAGGTTCCTCTACTTATTTTAAATTTTAGGGCTACAAGTTGCTGAGCACCCCATTTTAAAGTCAAGGGCCTTATTTCTCAACAAATAAGCATAACACTGGTAGATAGTGCTATGTAAGCTCAAAGATGGTATATTTAAGGACCTGTGAGGATGAGTGAAATCACTGCTGATGGGAATGATTAAGCTCTGACTGCTGTGTTTATAATCACTGTACTGTGCCATCAGTGAATTGTGGTGCCATAAATATAGTGACATAGAAAATGAGATTTTATGGGTATTTTTCTTATAACCTTTTCCATGCCAAAGCACTGTTTGAAATGATGTTCATATTCAAAAAAGCATTTCTGGATTTTCAGCATGATTCTGTATGGCTATAAAAATAAAAATGCTGTGGCATAGGTGCAGAACGGGAAGGACTGGCAACTAGGGAAACCTATAATAAGAATGCGAAAATAAGTTTTTGCAGTTTCTTTCTTTGCGGTTTTAGTGTTCTCCATTAAGAAAATAATCTATACAAACAAAACCATATGCTGCAACATCTTAGCTTCCAAGACATGAAAAAAGATCCATTTTTCACAGAATAGTCTGCAATGAACTCAAAGATTAAAAAGAGAGTGTGAAAACATGGTACTCTAACCCACATACAAATAGTGTCTTCCCAGTACTGGCCTCAGTCTTTGGCAGTCAGGAACTGATCTTGCATCCACCTCCAGCCTGTGGAACAGATCATCAGCCAGGGTAAATTAACAGTTCCAAAAGATTTTCCACAAAAAAATACTCACAAGACATCCCCAAATTGGTTACTATCTCAGTGTAACCAGTGGTAGCTGAACATGACTCTAAGAACAGAGAAGACAGTATGATAATGATGTCATCTGGGATACAGTGAAGCCAAAGGATGTCTGTTGTTAAATGTGACCATAGTTTAATACCAGATATTTACAATAAGTCTAGATATGGTACAGGGCAAAGAAGATGGAGGCCATTCATCCCCTTGTTGATTCTCAGATTAGTTTAATTTCTCCCTCTCAAAATTGTTAAAGAAGCTTATCAGCCCTGACAAAACAGAAACCACAATCACTGCAAGTCTTAGATCCCTGCAACAAAAGATTTGTTAGTTAAATCTCTCAAGAGGTCACTTTATATTTGAAAGACTGTTTAATGCAGTGCAGTGAGTGCTGGTACACAGAATGGTGTACTTGTTCATAAAGTAAATGCAACGCAACTGTCCAGAAACCCTTGCCAGCTTTATATATTGCCAAGAGAGATGCACTTCAACAGATCATCATTTATATTAGCAGCTGGACAAATGAAAGCAGTATGACGCATGAACTGGCTTAAGGAGTAGCACCAACCTTTTTCTAAGATTAACTGGAAATACCCCTTGTCATTTCATCCTAAAATATTTCTAAATAGGTAATTTATAATAATAAAAGGGTATTAACAAACTGAAAAAGAGATAAATATAATTTATGTCACACCAAATTTTCTGCTGAAAATTATTTCTTCTGTTCTTTCATGTTTTCATCTCTCTTTGAACTAGATGAAACCTGAGTCTTTCACCAAGCTCATCATTTTACCTTACTGGAGTTCAGTGCTGTTGCTCTCACACCTGAGTGAGCATCAATAAGAAACAGGGCTTTTTGCTCATCTTTTGGCACTTAATTTCAACTTTGCTGCTTCAAATGCTGAAAAATACTTGAGAAGATAGTTCATCACACAATCTGTAATGAGCTTAGCACATGCATTTACTAAAATCTGAAAAAATCCCAAACTAATACCAGCACTTAGGGCCACATTCAAATGTAAATTACATCAGCACTAAGTAGAGTAGATCATTTGAAAATGATGCTACTACACTAACATTGCCAAGTGACAACTGAAAGTAGGTTTGGTATGCTCAAACTCCACCCACAAGGAGAAACTGAATGGCAGAAGTAGTCTGAAGTGAAGATTTCCAAAGCTGGGTATCACTGTGACACAAATGACATTTTCTGCTGAATTATATTTTAAATTACTTCTAAAGTTCCTAATTTAAAATTACCTACTAAAACCCCTGGAGTTATTATGGAAGAAGCATTTCCCATCAACATCTGGGTATTTTTAGCTGGTCCCTCTTTTTAATAGTTTATTTACTGTAGTGAGCTCATCACAGAATTGCCACATCCTACCAAAGTAGTGTAAGCTTCGTACAAAAGAAACTCGTGGATGCCACTGTACTTACATCTCAAGTTAATTTTGTCAGTATTCTACTACTTAGAGTGCACAGGTAGTAGGCAATGATAACCAGAGCTATGAAGAGCCACCATTCCACTACCATTAGCCTGTGGGAAATGCGTTCTTACACTGAAATTGTATTTATCAAACAGTTCATGAATGTTCTGAGTGATTTTGATACCCGTTTCTAAGGACCCTTTCTGCAATTCATATTTTCATATGAGGTACGCTTTCCTCAAAAGTTTGCTCTTTGCAGTGATTTTCAGTGAAGAGTTCTGACATTGTTGCATTTTGAAAGTCTGCAGACTTTGAAAACTGTTTTGAATAACAACTAAGAGAAGATTCACAAATTCCCAGGATTTATGCTGCAAGTGTTCATTTCTCAGTACTTCTTGTTAGAGGAGTATCTGTTTACATGGGACCTAAAGAGAATTACGTTTGTGTAGAGGAAATGTTGAGTTTATAAAGCCTAGCAGGAACTATGGTAAAAATGATACCATCCCAAATTTTTAAGGTATAATTTTGCTGCAAACGACAGTATGAGACTCCATGCTTATTAAGTATCAATGACTTATGAAGCAAGTGTTCTACTTTCCTAAGCAGAAATAATGTCTCGAATTGGGACTCTAGATAATCTCTAGAGTCTAGATGGACTCTTCAATCTATGCTGGTTTTCTTAGAGCATTTGGTAATGACACTTTTTACATGAAATTAAGTGGTACATCTTAGATTTTGTTTAAAAAGTGCCCAAACTTCTGCTTATTATAATGAGACAAAGTAGGATCCTCAAGATCTCAAATTTGGGAAGGAAAAGATAGAACTGAATGTGCACCTCTATCTCTCATATTTTTCTGGTTCTGGAGAAAATAAAGTGTAGCAAAATGTTAGTTTTGTCAATAAATCAAGTAGAAATGATTCAAAATGCAAACAGGAATCAGACCTATGACTAAGGCACCATTTTTAAACTCAGAGAAAGACAGTATTTTAATTGAAACTTTATTACTTTATTGCTATTTATCATCTGCATCAAATGTAATATTTTCCTGGGGACTTGTCCAAAAACATAGGAGTCAAACCCCCCTGAGAACTAACCTTATCATCATTGTCTTTTACACACCTCTCTAAATTCTTCCAGGAAAACAAGACAAATCTCTTTGACCTGAAAAATATAGGACTCTAAATATTACTTTACCATGAAGGAAGTATAAATGAGAAAGAATTTTGTATATCGTATCAGCATATCAACATGGGGTAGGATGGGTTTTTCAGAAGAGGAAGCTAGTTTATCACCGGTGATTTGAGAGGGAACCTTTGTGAAATTCCCCCATCGCCTCAGTCTCCTAAGTCTCCCGTGATACTTGGCTGAAAAAGATAGATTTTTGAAGCTTAATCTAATGGGCCTTTCATCATCGGTCATGTTCTCCTTCTGCTAATCCCACATAATGGTGAGACTCAGAAGCCCACCA
The DNA here is from genome assembly GCA_013399095.1 of Psophia crepitans. Taxonomy (NCBI): domain Eukaryota; kingdom Metazoa; phylum Chordata; class Aves; order Gruiformes; family Psophiidae; genus Psophia; species Psophia crepitans. The sequence goes on along the minus strand of VWZZ01003592.1, from coordinate 283,823 downwards.
GCCCTCCCTAACCCTATCCTTTCCTTCTCTTTTTCCACAAAACTGCTGGGCAAGTGTCCTGGAAGCAACGCAGCACATTGCGCCCAAGTCCCCAGTGCGGTTGACTCACAAGTTTAGACCCCAGTGTGAACCATGGCATATACTCACACTTTTTCTAGTCACAACACCAAATGAAGGTGATCTGAGAATATTAATAGAACTGAATGCTGCTAAGATTTCTTTGCATTGGCAAATTTCTTCTTAGTCTGCTACTTTGCTTTTCTACATTTTTGCTGTTAAAGATTAATTTAAAATAGCCTTTTTCAAGAACAGTTCTTACTGGGCTTTCACTGGAGGGCTTATTTTAGCCAGTACTAAAAGATGAGCTGTTTGTGTATACAAATAAAACTTAGCTCTTTTTTTGTATTTCATAATTGTACCTAAAGGACCTTACACTTTTTGGATGAAAACAAAGGCATAAGTGTTTTGGTATATTATGTTACATTAAAGAATTACTGTTATTTAATATCTCTTTGGCATCAACATGTTAAATCACATAATAATAATTGACCTGAGATGACACACAACACTGAGATTGCCAAATTAGCCCAGAGAAAGGGTTGTGAATGAGTATAAGAATTTGGTGGCCTTTTTTGTCCTCTGGATATTGTTGTGGAAAGATTATGTCCACATGAAAGACATACATTATTAACACTTTTGCCCTCACTGTTCATAGGTGGGATCATTATTTACATCCTGAGTGTTAGAAGTATGAAAAACCTCCCATACCATATCCTAGGCAATGAGAAAGCCTATGACACAGAGCTTAAATGGCAAATTCTACCTTCTCGCTTATTCTTAAAACCACTTTGGAGAACTGTGTCCAGAGACCTCTTGGGTGTTTTGGCCATCTGGTGGCAATCTTATGGAATTAATAGGCTAAGGAGGGGAGAGCAGGAAGTAAAATGGGCACAAACATTTTGCCATTTAAATCACCAACGTTCCTGAAAAATCCCTGCTTTAAAGAGAAAAACAAAACAAAATAAAAAATCAGTGCTGTTGCAAGCTGCAGACTAGCTCAGGCTGGAAAGATAAATTCATCCAAGGTTGTTATCTCCTGCCAAACAAGAAAGGCAACTGAAAATATTTGGAATGTCTTTCTGGGTCTTCAAAGGTAGAGTTTGGGTTTTGATCTGTATTTATATGAACTAGACTTGTGGATAAAGAAGATAAAGGAATCTGATCTCTAGTCCAAGATTGTGTGAAGGGCTGACTGATTTCCAGATGTCTAGCTAAGGGATCATGCAACATTTTCTGTACATTTACAATTTTCCCCTCTCTCTTCTAAAAAGTTCATTCAATTTTTTAAAAAAGTAAGGAAAAGGGAAGTTGTAAGATTTTGAGTTGTATTTGGAAGTTTGATAATAAGATCAGATCTAGGGCATCCCAGGCTTATGTATGTTTGACTTGGCTCCGTACTGGCAGGGGCACAGGCATTTTTGTCATGCACTGCATTAGCTACTCCAGGAACATTATTAAAATATTTCCTTAGAGTCCAGGGTAGCCATCACTGTATGATGTGACCCACTGAGGGATTTGGCAGCAGCTAGAGAATTAACCTGGGACCTGCCACCAGATTTGATCTCTAAGTCACTCTGCAAAAGCTCCTTGCAGAGCTCTAAGAAATTTCTGACTTCATAAAATAAAGCTAAGAAATCTCCTTTGCTTCAGTCCAGGCCATTGTTTTCTTTTTTAATTCTAGGCCCTTAATACTGTCACCCATTACCCACCTTTGAGCTCATATGTGGGCAGAACACGTATAGCATATGGCAGCATCTTCCAAAATGAAATAAAAGCTGTAAATACTTGCTTACACCTTCATTTATTTATTAGTACTGTAAAGACCAACTGTAAGATGGGATTTTATAGACTTCCCCTTACTGAAACCCTCTCTTTGGGGGAATTTAACTCCTTTCTACTACTGCTCTGGTCTGTGGGCCAGGCTGAATAATTCTGCTAAATCATATATCACATTTAGTCCTTAGCCTATCCCAAATCTGAGCATCGCACTTGCTGCCTAGAATAAGGTTTTCTGCATGCTGACTGGCAGCCCCACACATTACAGGCTGGAGCCAGTGGAGAAATGGTATCTTCCACCATTTAGCATGGCCTTGGCCACAACACGTTTTCTTCCTCCAATTTTACAGAAGACCCACAGGAATAGCTGTCCTACCTTCCCTGTAAAATCCCATGCATGTCCTGTGCTCACCTGCACTTCTATCCTCTGTGAGACAAACTTTTCTCATGCTCACAACATTCCCCATCACTGATTCACCACTACTCAGGATGTCCCCCATGCTGATTTTCCATCTGGTAGATTCTCATTCTTCTCTTTGAGCACTCAAAGAGTGCTTTTAGCATAGAAGGTGATCTCTTTTTGGAGTGCAGCTTTAGGAGTTAGCAAAGTATGGGAGAGATTTAGAAGCTGTCATAAAATTTTATCCAGCAATGTGCTCTGTGCTTGTAGCTCCCCGGGGCCCTGTTGGATCATATTCTTTGAATGGTAGCTCAAGAGTCAAAAACAAAAGGAATTTAATACTTAGCTCTCTTAGACATCTTTGAAACTCCTAGTCTTAAAGCCAGACCAGTTACTAAAATATATATATATACACTTTTTAAAAAGTTTGAGTGTAGATATTTTTACAAGCTGTAGTCAACAAGCCCATCACAATTCATTGAACTGCATCTTAAAACTAACTCTGTAAGGTGTCTTTCACCCTTCATGCTTTTCTCTCTACAAATCTTCTGTGCTGCTTCAAAATAAGAACACACATTGGATATTTTCTCTGTAACATTTGGCTGTCTGTCAGAGTGAGAGCAACATTAGGTGTAAATCACAAGAGCACTTGTTCCAATTTAAATATTATTTTTGTACTGGATCTTAGACTATTCCCTCATATATCAGCTGTTCCCATGCAGACCAGCACAAGAACATCTGTTTAAAAACAATCTGTTTATTTTATTACATCTCTCAAAGTTGTGCTTGTGAAAGCATACAACAATACTGGGAAAGAAAGAAGCCTTCTTATTTCTTTGAGTTCACGTATATAACTTGTTAGTTTGATTAAGCAAAGCCTGCCGAATCAGCTCACACTGCCGTTTTGTTCATGTGCAGTTTCAAAGCGAAGCAAACGAAGGAGAATCTAAGGATGAGAACATGCCATTTCTCAGTATTACCAGGCCCAAGAAAAATGTGCAGCTAACTAAACACTCTATTTAATGAACTACTTTTATACTTTGCAATTATTTTTATATGATGAAGCAGGTTGGTTGTATTTCCTTTTTGGGTTTTTTTTGTGGATTTTTTTTTTCAGTAGCAACATTTAGAATTTATTTGAATAGCTAAATAAAATTCTACTTAGGGTGCACATTAAAAATACTTGCTTCAGTGTTCTATTTATTGCTCATACATTCATAGGTAGATAACCGATAAACTGTAGGAGTAGTGCTGAAAAGTTATCAATACAATTCTGTAACTAATTACTGCAGTTCGGTTAAAAAAAATGTTTAACACATGCATGGATTTTCTTATGTGACAATTTCAAAATGCTTTTTTTTATTAAGTTGTACCATAGTCCTGAGAATTCGTCGTAAAAATCTCTTTTCACCTTGCAGGAAGGGGAACTGAACTATAGGTAAGTTAGTACCTACATACCAGACGTGTAGTGCCCTCCACATGTGAGACTGTCCGTGTCTCGGTTACAGAGAAAACAATCTGACCTGTTGTTGTTCAGCAACTGAGACCTGAACAGCCCATGCTGTTTTCTGTGGCCGTGATTTAGATCTCTGATTTCTCGATCAAAAGGAACATCGCATCAAATCAAGTATCACCCATTGCAAGAGCCTGTAAAGTGTTTCCAAAAGGCTCAGGCTGAGTCAATAGAGCAGGGAATGTTAGACAGTTTTGCTGTTTCTCCAGTGTCTACACTGCTAAAAATAGATTACAGAAATATGCGGGCTGTAACAGAGCCTAATTTTGTTTTGAGGAAATGCTTTGGAAGAAAATAAATTCCCGTGCAATGTAAGAGCAAACATCGTCTTTTCCGTATATATTTATTTGCTGTTCCAATCACACTGTCACTTCCTCACAGTGTGATTCATATTACTGTGTCCAGAGCAGTTAGGGTAGCTGAGCTTTCAGAACAGAGGTTCTCAAGCTATGGTGTACTTAACACGAAGGAAGGACATGTTTCAAAGCCCATGGCATGAGCCGCAGCAGCAGCAAGTGTCTTTACTTCTGTGTAAGGTCTCAAATGTGCTACACTGCTTCTACTGGCTGTTGTATCTGCTAGTGACTCTTCCTGCTGTCCATGGCCTGCAGGAATATGGCCGTTGCCAGACTGACACTTTTTGGCTTAGGACTACAGAAGAGGACTAGCTGCGGCTGAGTAAAGGAACAAGAGGCAAAGGGTTAGTGGATTGGCCATCACATAGACTCAGGGTCTTCTAGTTTGGAGAGGAGAAAGAAATAGATGTTGTGAGAGGGAATAAAGGCTTGGGGTTGAATTTTCCTCATATTCAAGTCACTTAAATGCCTTTTTTAATGTTCTTGTCTTAATGTGTTCTCTGCAACAGAAAAAAAAAAAACAAAACCAAAAAAAAAACAACCCTAAAACCAAACAAAAACCAACAGATGCACATTCAAGGACTCAGAAATGCTAGATCCCTTTAATATGCTAAAAAACATGAATGCCATATCAGTCCAAAATAAACTATTTTTATTGAAAATGTATTTTCAGAACACATCTTTTGGTTAAAGTTTATAAAAATACACATCACCCCCCTTTGTGGAAGAAATATTTTTCAAGTAGGAATCCTCCCTAAACAAACAAGGTTTATTTGACCCACTTCCTGCAACTCAGAGCACATGTTGCATGCTGGGTTTTGGGATGGGGAGTTCAATGGGTGCTTTAGGAAGACACCTGCAGAGTCAGCCCAAAGGCACTTGAGAGTTTTTACTGATACTGCACAGACTGCTGGTGAGGCCACTAGGTGCTGCCGTTTTTAATGTTTGTTTAGTTAAAGCTGGACAGTGTCTATAAATATCATCTATCCATATATGCACACTCTACCTACCTCATTTTTTTTAATTTTTTATAAAAACATTGCAATGAGGTAGCATAGGGACGAAGTACTTTCTAGCCCATCAGTGTATGTCTTCTGATGGATCATGATTACTCAAGAGATTTGAATGTTTTTACTGCATCAAAAGAAGCATCTCAAGAGACACCCACCTGAAGTTCTGCACCCAGTTCTGGGTTTCCCAGCATAAGAAGGACATGAACTTGCTTGAGTGGGTCCAGCGGAGGGCCACAAAAATGATCAGAGGGCCTGGATCACCTACCCTACGAGGACAGGCTGAGTTGGGGGTTTTCAGCCTAGGGAAGAGAAGGCTCTGGTGAAAACTTATAGAAGCCTTCCAGTACTTAAAGAGGGCCTACAGGAAAGGTGGGGAGGGACCCTTTGTCAGCAAGTGCAGTGATAGGATGAGGGGGTAACCGTTTTAAACTGAAAGAAGGTAGAATTATATTAGCTATAAGAAAGGTACTCTTCACTCTGAGGGTGGTGACACACTGGAACAGGTTGTCCAGAGAAGTTGTGGATGTCCCATCCCTGGAAGCGTTCAAGGCCAGGTTGGATGGGCCTTTGGGCAACCTGGTCTAGTGGAGGGTGTCCCTGCCCATGGCAGGAGGTGTGGAATCGATGATCTCTGGAGGTCCCTTCCAACTCCTACCAATCTGTGATTCTGTGATCTTTAAGGTCTCTTCCAATCCAAACCATTCTATGACTCTATGATTCTATGGCTGTTCAGTCACTGTCTTGGAAGGACAGCGTCATCAGGAAAAAGTTGCTCATCCTGCCTTTTGGCCCTGGAAAGCCAGATAAGTAGCTGTATGGCCTATATTTGGCCTATAGATTTTTTATTATGTCTGCCTGCTTGAACACCTTGGAGGAAGTCCGAAGTCCAGATCTGTGCTACTAATGCCAGGACCTACAACAAGGACATTGGCATGAGCAAAGTCAGAAATAGTGCCAAAAGACATAAGCTGCCACAGTTAGGCCAAAGAATGAGAGTTTTATTCAAAGAGACAGTAAAGAGAGTTTGGGAGTTTTAGGTGGGTGATCTTGGAACAGGTCTACAGCAAAACATAATCATTCCCATATGTTTGAGAAAGGGAGTGAAGGATTTGGAGAAATGGACTGCAGGGTGAAAATTATGGGTCAGAAAACCAGTAAGTAGGGATAGAGTAGACAGGATGGTTAACTGAAGGGAATCAAGGGAAGAGAAGTGAAAGCTGGAGGAAGGACAAGGAAATTTCTGAGAGTATATGGATAGAGCCTATTTTGAATGGAAGTTGTGGCAACAAAAGGATCTTTACGATGAGATGTATTGAGAAATTTATGAAACCTATACATTAAGTTTTATTTTAGAGAGGGAATAAAATCAATTTTAAAAGATATGCAAAGGAGAAAGAATTTCACTGGTTCTAGAATAGGCAGTCCAAGGACAGAAAATATTAAAACTAACAGTAATTGAAATTAGCTAATTAATGAAGAAATGACTGTGTGTTGTCTGTGTAGGAAACATGATCTGATCAATAGTGTGAAGGAACAGAAAGGAATAGACATTTTAAATATACATTCAAGCAATTTTGGAAACAAAATGGAGGGAGCAGAATTATGGAATAGGATTGGAAAGGAACTAGCAGAAACACAGCAGTCGTACATGGAGAATAGCTAAATCATCTAGAAAATATAAGAATAAAGACAAAACAGGTGAAATATCACTGGGATTATTGACTGATTGGTAAAAAAAAAAAAAGGAAAAGGAATTTTACTGATCTTGAGCTCATAGAAATTTAGAAGCCAACACTGAATGTGGCTGTGGAGAGGTTTTGTTACAATATTATTACAAAGCAATGGCTCTATGAGCTGTAACAGTGTGGGAGACTTTGCTTTCACAGATATAGATTGGAAAACAAATGCTATTACTAATTACGAGACCTTAAAAATGTGATAACTTACACATGATTACTGAGACAACTAAGAATCGTTACAGATGCAGCCTGAAGACATTATAGAATAGGAGATTAATAAAATAACCTTGCAAGGAGTGTTCAATGACAGATTCAGTTTACAATAAATGAAAAAAAAACCCAAACCAAAAACTCTATTTCAATGGCACAAATGTGATTTAAAAAAGAGAAAAATACTAGCTAAGTCATCTGGACTGAACTCAAGACTTGTATACAGAGAAAGGCTTTAGGCAGAGGTTCATAAACCATCTAGAACATCCTTCCTCTTGGGGAAAAAAAAAAAAGTACAAGGAAGAGCTTCAGACCTAGCTGGATGAATAAACAAAGGATATTAGGAGTAAGTAGAGATCTGCATGGAATGGAAAAAAGCACTGATCAGACAAGAAATCATCTCTTAGAGGTCACGAAGTCTAAGAATAAAATGAGAATAGCCAGAAGTCAATCTGAGTTAGACCTTTAAAGAGTATTAAAATAAATAGGAAAGAAAGGCACTTTGGGAATATAAATAAAAACAGAAGAAAAAAAAAAAAGGAAAGGCCAAGGTTGAGATTAAAGATAATCTAGATATGACCCTAAATATCCATATCCCTATGGATACTAAATGAATAGTTTGTCTCAGCTTTTAATAAAAGTAATTATTTCAATATGAAATGGAAGGGATAAACTGAATAACAGAAATTAAGATACAAAAATTTTCAGAATGGAACTTGATTTAGAAGTCTGACATCTCAATGCAGTCAAGATTAGATAACTGGATAATCATCCATGCAAAAATTTTGAGATAATTAGCAGGTATGGTAGGAATTTCAGAAGAATGAGTTTCTGGATAAAGGCATAAGATTGGCGAATAGAAAATGTTGCACCTATATGAAAAGGAGGAAAAAGGATGTAATCCAGGCAACTACATGTAGGTCGAACCTTTAATATTTTGTAAGGAATTAGACAATTAATTTAGAGGAAAGTAAAAGGACAGTAAAAAAATAGACTCAAGTAAAAAAAATTTTTACAAAATCTTATGAAAGTTATGTTTTGATAAACCATCCTGTTATCCTTCTTTGCTGATGATGTACATTGTGTTCTTAATGAAAAAAATATTGTAGCTCAAACATCAAGATGCTTGCACAAAGTATATGCTATAATGTCATATGGGAAATTATGAGCTGAAATGAAGTTGCTGAACAACTGGAGAAGGTAAGGATTTTGGCTAAAGGGAAGACCAAGGATAGAAAATATTTACTGAAAATAGATAGTGAAAATATCTAGTAGTACTGAAAATACCTATATTAGACAAAGCACAATGTCTGTAGACTTTCCCAAAGTCTGCTGTTGGGACAAGACTGATTCATTCATGCTCTTGACAGAAAAAAATAAGTGTGTGCTAATACAGTGTTGTTACTGAAAAAGGGTTGGATGACTGAGTATAGGAGAAAATGAACAAGGAAAAAAAATCAGTAGTCCAAAGCAAGTGCATTTGGGATTAATAACACAACATCCAGTAGTAAGTTACTGAAAACAATACCAAGGACGAACTTCTTTCAGACATACCCGTGAAAAAGATGTAGGAAGTCAAGTAGTCAGCAGACAGCAGGGAAATAATGTTATAGTCCTCTTTTATGGAATAACACAAAAAAAAAAGTCTAGTTTTCTACATCCACAAAAGATAAAATCAGAAGAAATGCAAAAAGCTGAAGTGTCAGAGAGCTTATACTGAGAAAGGATAATCAAATCATTTGACTTGTATACATTTAACAAAATCAGTGGCAGAAACTTCACATAGAAATTATCACACTTATGGAAGCATACAATAATTTGAAGTGTATTCCAGGCTGTCATCTGGTTCTCATGCAAGTTTATCAGTGAAAATACCTGATTTTTTATTTCATGAGTCTCACTCTCATGTTCAAACACACTGAAGAAGGGTGTTTTTCTTAAGTATCATAACTTTTTTTTTAGAGTAGGATTTTGTAAATGAGCAAGGAACTTTGAGCCTTCAGAATTTGCTCTTAAATCATGCTGATGCTTCTGGAAATGCGATCATTGCTATTATAATGTCTAATTTCACTGTTATGGCTGACAGTTCACTCCTGGTTTTGAGGGCAGCTGTTGTCATGGAAAGTCAAAATCTTTGGCAGAAGTGGAATTCTTTGCATTGTCTGTGGAGTGCTTTTACTATCAAGTTTCAGCATCAAACTTTGGATGTAGTGGTGTATTTAGTAGCAATGGAAACCCAGTGCAGAGAGGACAGACCTTTTCCTAAACTACCTAGGACTAATATGGACTAACTGGAAATTGTATCAGAGAAGGGATAATTTTCCAGTCCAGATGAAAACCTGTGTTTTTTGTAAGAGATTTCTATACAAAATAAAAGAGAAATAATTAAGAAGCATATTCATTAATTTTTCTTGATCAATACATTTACGTTAATTTTACATTAAGGCTTTAATTTGTCTTTTTCATGTTTATAGTAATACAAATTTTAACTACTTGCAGAATCCCTACTACGTCCATTCAACATGCAGGATACTTTTGTGGCTCTCCCTCTTTATTCACAGAAGCTTCTGGATTAGCCATTTACTGCAAACACAATCTACAGGCTCCAAAATTCCATAGCCCTTGCTTATTTAAAAAATAATAACTAAATAAGGAAGTATTAAAAACTATTTTTATGGCACCATACTACACAAAATCTGCAAATTTCTGACCCAAAAGTGTTGAGCTGTTGAGTGAGAATGACTTACATTAAACTAAACGTAGCTCCCCTTCTAGCCAAATAAGGGGGGGAGGGGAAGATTTTTAGTAGAGCCTGTAGCTTTGCTGAAGACCTCTAACGAATTTTATAGCAATTTACATTTATGTCTTAGTAATTTGTACCACATGTGTGAAAAAAAATCCTTAAAAATAAGTTACAATAAAGTAATAGTCTCTGTAAATGATTGATAATCATCTGGTAGTGAAAGAAACTTTATATAAATAAACATGGTATTAAAGATGTCTACAACCTGTCTGAGTAGCAAGAAGTACACAAACCATGTAATCACAAGCCAGAAATAATGGAGAAAGTGCAGAGGAGAGGATAAGTATTCCCATAGCTGCTCCCTTCCAATCTGTCTTTTCTGACGTGAGCTATCCAGGCTTTTGGTGAATTTTCTGATAATTATTCCAGGGAGAAGGCACAAAAAATACGGAAAGCTATCAGGCCAGATCTAAATATTCCTACAATATTTTTATAATAACTTTTAGCTGCCCCTCAAAGGATCAAACTATAAATCTGCATTTTGGTAGGTCTTAAACCTAAGAGCCAAATTCTGCTACTTCTTGGTGACTACTTATACGAAGTTCTGAAAAAGCGATGCAAGATGAGAATTACATGACATTATCATGCCTTAAACTCATGCTAACAACCATTGAAACTAAGTGTTACATAGCTCAGTGGGTGTTGCCCAGAGAAACTCAGTGTAGCTGCAGTAGAAATGAAGCCTCCAAAGCCTCATCTGTATTTCCCTTAATCTCCCATCCCTTCATAAGAGCATCACTGTGTAAATATTTTATAAACAGTAAGGATGTTACCAAAAATTACTATAAAACATTATTAATTATAAATGCTATGCTACTCAAATTACTTATGACCAGAATTTTAATAATTGTGTAGTTTCCAATTAAAAAAGTTGCCAGCTGTTGAATGAGGTTCTCCATCACTATCCGCCGCATCAAACTACACTATTGCCATTGCAGCAGTACCAGTGCGCAGACCGAGGTAGTGGTCTTGATATGGGTTTGGTTTTTTTCCATTTCCCCCAACCTTTCTGACTGACCTCAAGTTAAAAGATCCCTATTACAGTTTGGCTGGCTGGTTTTCTTAGGAGCGGCATTACCTCTTATATGATACATCTTATTCTTAAATCCTTCCATACTTGTTTTACAGATCTCTTTTTCTTTTTTTCTTTTTTTTTTTTTCTTCTTGTTTCCTACCCTATGCAGAATTTGTTGGCAGCTTTTGTGGTAGCTAACTAAAGACAGACAGTCATACTCAGACAAAATAACAAATGACTTGGACTTTCACCCCAAGGCTGTAGTAGAGGGAATTTGAGCTGGATCTTTTCTAGGGTAGAAGGAGATGGAACAAAGCTTGCTGTTTATATTTTTAAATGTCTACTACACTGAGACTGTAGGGAAAAAAAATAAAATTAGTTGTAACAATTGTAATGTTGCATAGTTCATAACAACCTTTTACCCCACAGTCTCACGGGATAGCTGTAATAGCTTAAGCTATTTAAATTATTTTTGTATAAGGCAGTAAAGCCCTTTTTAAAAAAATAACAATGAACAAGCAAAGAAGGAAAATGGAGCATTGTGCATCCTTTGATGTATTCAAATACTGGTTTAGAAGATACATATTAATGAAATGCAGTTTACAAGGGAACACAGGATAGTTATAGAGAACTTTGTGTTTTGTAATGTGCAGAAGGTGACATTATACAATCAAAGGGTCCATTTTGGAGTTACCGGTTACAATTTCATGAAGGAGAGAGGCAAGTTAAAATGCAGGGTGCTCGGTGTCTTTCTCCTCCTTCCTCTTTTTCTTCCTTCCTCTTTTTCCTCCTTCCCAAAAGCACACTTAGAATAATTCCCCTCCAGAGTCTCCAAGGTGAGCAAATGAGTTTAACCTTCCACAGTTAAAAATTTTACCATTTAAGGTTGGTAGTAATTGTTTCACATTTTTGTTGCCATTCCACTTTAGACTTCCATCCACTGACTTTGCAGTTAACAAGGTTTTCCACCACACCATGATAAATTCTGTGTATTACTGCTCATGAATTCTCAATGACCCAGCATCAATGAACTCTTAGTGATCAATCATCCACTGTGATATGCAGGGGAATGTTTTCAAAAAGCAGTAAGACTGTGACACGTCTCTGAAAAATACTTCAGTAGGATCTTTAAATAGCTAACATTTTAATGTTGGTCTTGTACACAGAAGTTAAGTAGAAAACAATATTAGTGTGCTGATTTTTTATACATTTTTTACACAACTCATTCAACATGATAAATACGAGAGGGGAAGTGTTTCTTTGAGTTTGGTTTTGTGCTGGTTGTTTTTTTAAATGTATGGTGGAGCTGATTATATGGCACTTGATTTAAATAAGATAGAAATCACAATAAACTGCCTGAAAGAATGCACCATAAGATATGATGATGTTCAACTTTAAACAATCATGGCACAGTTCTATTCCTGACTGTTTCAGGGAACCAGGAAACAGCTGTATCTAAAATGTTTGCATTTTTTCATATTTATAAACAGAAAGCTAAATATTTTTTATTAGGTTTTGGTTTTAGGCTTTTTTTCATTGATTTTCTTTTGGTTTGGGTTTGGGTTGTTGTAGTTGTTGTTGATGTTGTTGAATCTAGGCTTCACGCATGTGTTTGCCACTCGGTTTTCAGATACACGTTCTCTTCTGTCCTACGTCCTAGTTATACTGGAGACTGAAGTAGAACTAATCTGTATCCTGTTGAGCTACATTCTTACCTACAAAGTGTTTGACTTCCATATCTGTAAATCTGTAAATTGATATTGTAGTAAACATAACTAAATAAACCATCTGTGATTAATGAGGCCTTAACATACAAATTCTCTTAGATGCTGTCTCTTCAAATTCTGTACTTATTTTAGTGGTAAGATATCACTTCACCCCAAACCACACCTAATCACAGGAGTAAATGTAATCATTCTACTCAAAATAATGTATTTAAAAACCGGATTATTTATTGGATATGAATCAAATATTAGCTTACCTTTCCACATTTCTTACATGGAACATTCCTCTGGAAAAAAAATGAATTACGGATCTCACCTTTAGAGGCTGGGGCCTTGTATCCAGGTATTCAAAAACTTTAATGTTATGTGTTCTGAATACATAATTGAGCCTAAAGTTTCACGACCAGAAACCTGGGGAAAAAATGTAATCAAACCAGTAAGAACTTCTATTTTCCCACATTTGCAAATGTCATTGCATTGCTTCACCCTCAGGACTATATTAATCACACAGAAAAGTAAATAAATAAAAAATAGGAAAATGTGTTGGCTTATACAAATTGAAAGCACTAATAAAACCAATATATCTTTTAATTCTGCTTTGTGGCCATGCGTATATTACCTTAAGTTTATGAAAACCATACAATCACATCTCAGGAACAAGGAAGGTGTACTGGTTTTGGCTGGGATAGAGTCAATTTTCTTCATAATAGCTAGTATGGGGCTGTGTTTTGGAGCTGTGCTGGAAACAGTTTCATAGAATCATAAAATCTCCGGAGTTGGAAGGGACCCATAAGGATCATCGAGTCCAACTCCTGGCTCCACACAGGACCAACCCAATCACAGCAGATGGCTGAGTGTTGTCCAGACACTTCTTGAACTCAGCCAAGCTCAGTGCAGAGACCACTTCCCTGGGGAGCCTGTTCCAAGGCCCCACCACCCTCTCGATGAAGGATCATTTTCTGCTACCCATCCTGAACCTCCCCTGTCACAGCTTCATGCAGTTCCCTTGGGTTCGATCACTGGTCACCAGAGGGAGATCAGTGCTTGCCTCTTTGCTCCCCCTCGTGAGGAAGCTGGAGGCTGTAATGACATCTCCCCTCAGTTTCCTTTTCTCTAGGCTGAACAAACTACGGGACTTCAGCCTCTCCTCATGTATCTCCTTCTCTAAACCCTTCGCCATCTTTGTTGCCCGCCTCTGGACACTTTCCAATAGCTTTATGTCCTTTTTGTACTGTGGTGCCCAAAACTGCACACAGTACTCATGGTGAGGCCGCACCAGCACAGTCTAGAGTGGGACAATCACTTCCCTAGAGCAGCTGGCAATGCTGTGCTTGATGCACCCCAGGACACGATTGGCCTTCCTGGCTGCCTGGGCACACTGTTGACTCGTGTTCAACTTACTGTTGACCAAGACCCCCAAGTCCCTTTCAGCATGGCTGGTCTCCAGCATCTCATCCCCCAGTCTGCATGTACAGCCAGGGCTGTCCCTTCCCAGCTGCAGAATCTGGCATCTGCTCTTTTTAAACTTCATGAGGTTGGTGATTGCCCAGTTCTCTAATTTGTCTAGATCTCTCTGCAAGGTCTCTCCACCCTCAACAGAGTCAACAGGTCCTCCTAGTTTAGTGTAATCTGCAAACACTTTTGAGACACACACATTGAGTGACCACAGAGATGTTTTTGTTACTGCTGAGCAGTGCTCACACAAAGCCAAGGCCTTTTCTGGTCCCCATGCTGCCCCACCAGCGAGTAGGCTGGGGGTGCACAAGGAGTTGAGAGGGGACACAACCGGGATAGCTGATGCCAACTGACCAAAGGGATATTCCATACTATATGGTGTCACGCCCAGCATATAAAGCTGGGGGAAGAAGGAGAAAGGGAGGATGTTTAGAGTGGTGAAGTTTGTCTTCCTAAGTAACCATTATGCATGATGAAGCTTTGCTTTCCTGGAGATGGCTGAACATCTGGGAAGTAGCGAACAAATTTCTGAGTTTGCTTTGCTTGCGCATGAAGCTTTTGCTTTACTCATTAAACTGTCTTTATCTCAACCCACAATTTTTCTCACTTTTACCCTTCTGGTTCTCTCCTCCATCCCACTGGAGGATGGTGTTCAGTTGCGGGCTGGGGTTAAGCCACAACAGGAGGGTAAATGCCAGAAGGTGCTTGCATTTCCAAAAACAGTGCACTTTGTAGCACTGAGCCCTACAAAGCCCTGAGTCCTGACATCTTTATTTTCATTACATATCAGTGCTTATTCATGACTAATTTAGCTTCCTATATCTGACTTCAAGCTATATTTTAGTCTGGAATGCCTTACAATCTTCCCAGTACTTGTAATTTAACTAGAAGAGCTTTTTCTCGCATGGTTATTTGGTCCCCCTTCCTAGATTACATGAATGCACTGACCATCAGTCTTAGTAACAATATCTGGATAATAATTAATATCCTGCAGCTGTTTATATCGACATTAATACATTAAAGACAACCCAGGCGCAGACTTGAGCACTGGCCAAAGTTCATCCACACAATTCAGTTGTGCGTATGCTCCAAAGCTTAGTTTGGTTTATGGCAAGTATGTTTGATACACACAAAGCATGGACATGATTGAGAGGACTGCACAAACCTACATCTGTAGCCAACAGGGACCGTGGATGAGACCGTCTTGTTTTGTGGGAAGAGAGGCTGGCAATATGGATGGAAGCTGTGCCATGCCACTTGTCCTTTGGGCCAGAGAATGGACCTTAGCTCATTTTATTGTCTGCTATATAGTACCTATTGAGCACTTAGTCCACCTGGACTACACAGCACAGAATCACAGAATCACAGAATCACAGAATCACAAGGGTTGGAAGGGACCTCGAAAGATCATCTAGTCCACCCCCCCCTGCCAAGGCAGGGCCACCTAGAGCACATCACTCAGGAACAAGTCCAGTCGAGTTTTGAATGTCTCCAGAGAAGGAGACTCCACAACCTCCCTGGGCAGCCTGTTCCAGTGCTCTGTCACCCTCACAGTAAAAAAGTTTTTCCTCACATTAACCCGAAACCTCCTGTGCTCCAATTTGCACCCGTTGCCCCTTGTCCTATCGCTTAGTGAGGCCGAGAAGAGCCTGGCTTCATCTTCCCAACACTCACCCTTGACATATTTATAAACATTGATGAGGTCACCCCTCAGCCTCCTCTTCTCCAAGTTAAAGAGACCTAGCTCCTTCAGCCTTTCCTCATAAGGGAGATGTTCCACTCCCTTAATCATC
>VWZZ01003592.1:219517-267805 GCA_013399095.1 Psophia crepitans | reverse complement strand
GGTCCCTCTGAATGGCAGCACATCCCTCTGGTGTGTCAGCCACTCCTCCCAGTTTAGTGTCATCAGCAAACTTGCTGAGGGTACACTCCGTTCCCTCATCAAGGTCGCTGATGAAGATATTGAATAATACCGGACCCAGCACCGACCCCTGAGGGACTCCACTAGTCACAGGCCTCCAACTAGATTCGGCCCCATTGACCACAACCCTCTGACATCTGCCCTCCAGCCAGCGCACAATCCACCTCACTACCTGATCATCCAGGCTACACCTCCTCAGCTTGCCCACAAGGATACCGTGGGAGACAGTGTCAAATGCCTTGCTGAGGTCAAGATAGCAAGCACATAAAGAGTTGCTATTAGAGGCACATATGAGACATTCCATTTTAAAAGTCTAAAATACCATTTTTCCAGATCCTTTTTAGTAACTCCAGAAGATTACAGAAATACAACTTAATATTACAAAAGCAGTTCTCAGCAGGCATCAGGAATCAGGGTATCTCAGAATGCAGGACTTTATCCTCTAGTTCAGCCTGTGGTATTAAAACTTCTGGTTTTTACAGCTAGAAGAGAAGCGATAAGATCAAAAGTTTATTATAGTACCTAGGAAGCAACAAGGAAGTTATAAAAATTGTCAAGATGTCTTACTGGATCTAAATGATGAAATTCTTAGTAATTAAATGAACAGATGTGTCTAGATGAAAAGAATTGACTTTTATGACACGTCAATGAGTTGAGGGAGTGGAGCAGATAGCCATTAAAAGATTGTTTTTTTCCAGCCTAGAAACTTCTGGGAAATAAATGGGCTATTTGCTAATATAGTTCTACATAAAGCTGGGCAGTTTATTATTTTTCAATTTTCACCGTGTTGAAGCTGCTACTTGATTGTTTATTTTTTTAACTGTAATTAAATGTGAAAGCTTTTATTTAGTACTGAAAATATAAGATTATTGCATAATCATTACCAGATATTGACATACGGTTTTGTCTGATAGAACATGCGTAAAGTTGAAGGATGTGGCAATGTAAAAGGAAAGGAACAGACTTCAGCAGTGAAGGCAGATTTTGTTTTATGTAAAACAAAACAAACATTTTCAAGATATGAATTTTCATCATCACTTAAGGCATAAAATATCAATTTCCTTAGGTTCCTCAAGACAAAATATGCATTTGATTTTTACCTGTCCTCCAGATAGGAAAATGAGTAAATTATTGATCAACTGGAAAGGTAGTGGTAGTAACAAATTAGCCTTTCGTAAGGCTTTTGACATTATATACCACAACAATCTTGTCTAGAAGCTAAGAACATATGGGCTGAAAGAGCACCTTGTTACATGGACTGGAAATTCATTGGATGCATGATGGCTCAACATCCAACTGGCCAGCAAGCACAGTACCTCAACAGTTGGTATAAGGGCCCATATCATCCAACATATTCATCAGCAACCTAGAGCACAGGACATACGGAAAGATTCAGAGCTGGCCTAGCTTAGTCTAGTGAAACGGAGGCTACAGGGTGATCTAATAACAGCTTACAGCTACTCAAAGTGGTGTGACAGAGACGAAGACACCAAACTTTCCACTACATGTGGCTTGGAGTGTTCAGATTAGACATCAAGTGAAAAGCATTCACTGGGGCCAGTGCAGTACAGGAACAGGAGGTTATGGACTCTGACCCTGGAGATTTTCAAAACAAGAATGCACTGGTAGCTCTGGTCTAATATTGGTAATAGCCCTATTACAGGCATAAGGTTGGACTAGATCAATTCCAATGAACATTTCTGAAATTTGACGGTTTCTCAAGAAGGGTGTTTAATGCCAGCCTGATTGTCCACATGGCGATGATCCCAATTGGCAAGGAACGCAGTGGCAGCAGCAGCAAGTCCTGTGGCCAAGCACTAGATTAAGGTAGACAGGGGATTCCCTGAGCCAGGGAAACCCGAGGAAGAGCAAAAAGACCCGCCAGGAACCAGCGGCTCTCACAAGTGAGGCTGACATGGCCTGAGCGAGGCTGACGTGGCTGGGGCTTTGACAGGAGCAACCACAGGAGATTTAAACAGCCCTAGGAAGCATGGCAATAAACAGGGTGCGACATGTCAGCCAGGGCGTGGCATGGCAGTTTGCGCAGGCAGGGCAAGCAAGGAGGGCCCTGTAATCTGCTTATAGGCTCACAACCTAGGGAAGTGCTCTAGGTGTCCATCCAAATGATGGCGGCTCACCTCAGAGCTAAAGTCAGTGTTCCAAGAATGAACATCTTCCCTGAGATGTCTGACACATCCACCCAGACAGAAGTGGTTAGGGACAGTACAACAACAGTACAACAGTACTGCAACAGTACAGGCAATAGGTTGTAGCAAGTGCCCTGACCCTTTTCCTGGAGAAAAGGTGAGTACCTGAACATGGTGTGCACAGGTTGATGACCTGTTGCGTCAAGTGGCTGAGTTGCAGGAAACCGTAAAAAGGCTGTGCAGTATTAGGGAGGCTGAGGCAGAGATAGATAGGTAGCTTCAGAATCAAGTTCCTGTAGTAGGCACCGCAGAGAAGGGGACACCTTGGACCCTGGTGACCCACAAAAGTAGGGTTCCAATTCAGTCCCCACCCTCCAGCTTCATAACCAAAACCAGATATGAAGCATTAACAGCTGTAGACACCCATGAGCAAGGTCTGCAAGAAGAAACTGTACCACCAGCATGCAGTAGATACCACAAAAAGAAACAATGAGCGCTTCTAGCAGATGACTCTCTGTTAAGGGGCACCAAGGCACCCATCTGCCAACCGGATAAAGAGACATAAGAGGTATGCTGCCGTCCCAGAGCCAAGATCCAAGATGTTGCCAAGAGGGTGCCACAATTTGTAAAGAGGACAGACAATAGTCTGTCCCACTGCTACTCTTTCATGTAGGTATGAAAGACACTGCAAACCAGAACCTGGGCAAAATCAAGGAAGACTATAAAGCCTGGGTGAGACAAGTGAAAAACACTGGTGCCCAAGTTATCTTTTCCTCCGTACTACCAGTTGAGGGACGGGGGCATCCAGAAATAGACATATAATGTGTATCCATTTGTGGCTACATAGCTGGTGCCATCACGAGGTTTCAGCTTTTATGACAGTGGAAAAGTCTTTAATCTGTTAGAGAGGGACAGGATCCACCTGTCTGGAAAAGGTAAGGGAATCTTTGGTGGTAGGCTAGCCAGCTTGGTGAAGCTGGCTTTAAACTAAAGGACTCGGCGGGTAGGGCCCAAAATGGCAAAGCCCAAGCCATTGTAAACAACTGGGGAATGAGCCAGGCTAACCAAAGCAGCAACACAGGTCCCATAGCTGCCTCCCAAGATGGGAACCAGAAAGCCAGCAGCTGACTCAAGGGTGTGTGTAGCTATGGGGTACCCTCCTGCTCCTCTCCAGGGAAACATCCATGCTCAATTAAATCTCTGAAATGCCTGTACACTAATGTATGCAGCATGGGGAATAAACAGAAAGAACTAGAGATCTGTGTGCGGTCACAGGGCCACAATCTCACTGTGATTACAGAAACATGGTGGGACAGCTCGCATGACTGGAATGCTGTCATGGATGGTTATCTGCTTTTTAGGTCAGCAAGGTGAGGTGGTGGAGTTGCTCTTTATGTGAAAAAGAAACTGGAATACATCAAGCTCTGACCAGGGGTGGATAAGGAAAGAGTTAAGAGCTTATGGGTAAGAATTAAGGGGCAGGCTAATATGGGTGACACTGTGGTGGGTGTTTACTACAGGCCAGCTGATCAGAAAGAGGAAGTAGCTTCATGATCACAGGCCCTGGTCTTCATGGGGGACTTTAATCACCCTGATATTTGCTGGGAAAACAACATGGTGAAGCGTGTGCAGTCCTGGAGGTTCCTGCAGAGCATTGATGATAACTTTTTGATGCAGGTGGTAGAGGATTCCACAAGGAGAGAGGTGCTGCTGGACCTTATATGGACAAACAAAGAAGGATTGGCTGAGGACGTGAAGGTTGGGGGCAGCCTTGGCTGCAGTGACCATGAGATGGTGGAGTTCAGTCAGATTACAACCCTGGACTTCAGGAGGGCTGACTTTGGCCTTTTCAAAGATGTGCTTGGGAGAATCCCCAGGATTAAATCTCTAGAAGGTAAGGGGGCACAAGACAGCTGATCAATATTCAAGCACCACTTCCTCCAAACTCAAGATCGGTGCATCCTGAGGAGTAGGAAATCAATCAAAACAGGAAGGAGACCTGCACAGATGAGCAAGGAGCTGCTGTAAAGACTCAAAGGAAGCAGGAAGTTTACAGTATGTGGAAAAAGGGTCTGTCCACTTGGGAGGAATATAGGAATGTAATCAGAGAATGTAGGGATGCGGATGCAACAAATAAGACTAAGGCCCACTTGGAATTAAAACTGGCAGGGGATGTCAGGGGCAACAAGAAGTGCTTCTTCAAGTACATCAGCAGCAAAAGGAAGACTAGGGAAAACGTGGGCCCACTGCTGGATGGGGTGGTACCTTAGTGATGGACAATACAGAGAAGGCAGAGTTACTGAATGCCTTCTTTGCTTCTGTCTTTACTGCTAAGGCCTCAGGAAACCTAGGCCCTGGAGATAGGAGAGGAAGTCTGGAGAAGGGAAGACTTTCCCTTGCTTGAAGAGGATCGGGTTAGAGATCATTTAGGCAAGCTCGACATACACAAACCTATGATCCCTGATGGATGCACGCATGAGTGCTCAGGGAGCTGGCAGATGTTATTGCTAGGCCACTCTCAATCATCTTTAAAAAGTGGTGAAGAAAAGGAGAGGTGCCTGAGGACTGGAGGAAAGCAAATGTCACTCCAGTCTTCAAAAAGGGCAAGAAGGAGGACCTAGGAAACTACAGGCTAGTCAGCCTCACCTCCATCCCCATCCCTGGAAAAGTGATGGAACAGTTCATTCTGGGTGTTATCAATAAACACATAGAGGAGAAGATGGTTACCAGGAGTGGTCAACATGGATTCAGTAAGGGGAAATCATGCCTGACCAACCTGATGGCCTTCTATGATGGCATAACCGGCTGGGTGGATGAAGGGAGAGCAGTGGATGTTGTCTACCTTGACTTCAGCAAGGCTTATGACACTGTCTCTCACAACATCCTCGTTAGTAAGCTTAGGAAGTGTGGGTGGGACGAGTGGACAGTGAGGTGAGTAGAGAACTGGCTGAATGGCAGAGCCCAGAGTGATAAGAGACCTCAGAGTCTTGTTGGAGGCCTGTATCTAGTGGTGTGCCCCCAAGGGTCAACGCTTGGTTCAGTCTTATTCAACATATTCATCAACGACCCAGATGAGGGGACAGCAAATTTGCTGATGATACCAAGCTGGGAGTAGTGACCCAACACACCAGAAGGCTGCGCAGCCATTCAGCAAGATCTTGACAGTCAGAGTTGGGCAGAGAGAAACCTAATGAAATTCAGCAAGAGCGAGTGTAGGGTCCTAGGGAAGAATAACCCCTGGCACCAGTACAGGTTAGGAGTTGACCTGCTGGGAAGCAGCTCTGCAGAGAAGGACGTGGGAGTCCTGCTCGACAACAAGCTCTCCATGAGCCAGCAGTGTGCCCTCGTGGCCCAGAAGGCCAAAGATATCCTGGGGTGCATCAAGAAGATCATGGCCAGCAGGTTGAGGGAGGTTATTCTCCCCCTCCACTCTGCCCCAGTGAGGCCACATCTGGAGCACTGTGTCCAGTTCTGGGCTCACCAGGTCAGGAAAGACAGGAAAGTACCAGAGGGAGTCAAGCAGAGGGCTACCAAGATGATGAGGGGGCTGGAGCATCTCTTGTGAGGAAAGGCTGAGAGAGCTGGATCTGTTTAGCCTGGAGAAGAGAAGACTGAGAGGGGATCTCAGCAATAGTTATAAATATCTAAAGGGTGGGTGCCTAGAGGGAGGGGCCAGACTATTCTCAGTTTTGCCCAGTGACAGGACAAGGGGCAACAGGCACAAACTGGAACACAGGAAGTTCCACCTGAATATGAGAAAAAACTTCTTTATTCTGAGGGTGACAGAGCACTGGAACAGGCTGCCCAGAGGGGTTGTGGAGTCTCCTTCTCTGGAGAGATTCCTGCCCGGATGCATTCCTTTGCTACATGCTCTAGGTGATCTTGCTCTAGCAGGGGAGTGGAATAGATGATCTTTAGAGGTCCCTTCCAACCCCTACCAATCTGCGAATCTGTGTGAATCTGTGAATCCCTATTCCAGGCTTAGTCTTGTGTATCCAGAGTTCATACATATGCCAAATTTGCATTGCTCAAAAGGGAGACTTTGATCAAAACAGATATTGCTCTTTCATTAAATAGGAGTTCTTAGAGGAGCATTAAACCCATAAAATCAGTCAAGAAAGTCTGTTTTGATCTGACTAGCAAAAAAAAAAATCATGACTCGTCTAACATGACTGATCTCAGTAAAACCAGGAAAGGAAAGACAGGAGCTTAGGCTTTTACATAAAAAAAATTTTAAAACTTTTGTTTAGGACTATGTGTGTCCTGTTAGTTTTGAAGAATAAGTATTCCTTTTATGTTTAATTGTAAAAAAAAATAAAAATTAAATCACCTTTTTTCAGGCATTTGTTAAAAGGAGTTCTTCACTGGAATAGTTTTCTTCATAAAGTTAACTCAGAGTAGGGGATTAGGGTTTTTCTTTCACAGAAATTATTACCAGTAATTTTTGTATATACCCATATTTCATGGTGGTGTATGAAAGAAGTTCCACAGTGGATCTCCTATCAGCTATTCCACGAGAAACTTGAGACCACAATAAAAAAAAGAAAAAGGCAGGCAACAAAATTTCTATTCCAATCTCTAATAGCAATGAATTCTACATCAGAGACAAGCTATTTATTCAGTATTCTGCCTTCTGTGCTGGGTAGTCAGTCTCTGAATCAGTAAGAGGTATGCAATCGAAAAATAAAAGAGCTACTATTCAAGAATACTTGAAGTATTATGAGTTTTTAAACAGCACATAAAGACAAAACACTTTCTAATAAAATTTGCTAGTAACTTTTGGTTTGGCTACTCTCTGTAATACTTGAAAAGGACAGGAATGGCAGTATTAGAAGGGAATAAATTTGCAGAATTTGCTAATAGTTTTACCATCTGGATGAAACCACTTACTTCATGGCTTCCCTGTCCCTCTTCACAGTTGCAAACTACAGAAGTTTACAAATTCAAACTGAAAATTTTAATTTCTGTCATATTTAAGATTTAACTGAAGAGTTTCCCATTCAGGTAATGCGAAGCATTTGCTGGGTTTTTAATTAACCCAGATACATGCCGACAGTTAATCTGCTACATACTTTGGGTCTTTTGTGCCAAAAGGGCTGGTTGTGTCTTACTTTTGGCTAACTTAAACAGAACGTAGTTCAGCTAGGCTTGGAAGTCAATTCTGCTGTCTGATGCAGCTCTCTAGTCAACTACATGCCACAACAATGGTGATGTACCAGATGTTTTGATTAACTACTGTCATTTCCAAGCAAGCAGGTCAAATATTCTCAAGAAAAGAATTTAAAGGAAAATACACCAATGTCATGAGTTGTTTAACATCAGCGATGGATCTGTATGTCTAGGCAGATTTTTAAAAATCCAATGAATCCCAAGTATAGATGTATTTGGGTACCCAATGGGAAGAAGAGCATCAGTAAAAATGGAACAGATTGTTTAGTATTGAAGGTATCATTTACAAAACAGACCTGTGTGAAAATCAAAAGGATTATTAGGAACAATTATTTTTTGTAATTTTACTTCATAGAAAGACGAAAATACAGAACACATGATTCTGAAACAATTAGAAGACTGCTTCTGCTCTTGTTTAACAGTTCAGATAAACTGCAAGAGAAATAGTTTTCAAGTGGCTGCTGCGCATGCTTAGCTTGAAGTGTTTGCTCTAATTAATCAAGGTCTACTCTGTTCCTTGGTAGCAAAAGCCAGTCCTAAATCTGGGTTAACACATCATCCTTTGGATTAGTAGGGGTTTTGAATAGGATCCAGATCCAATACCTTTTGGGCACCCAGTACGCTATATTTATATAGAATATAGGCACCAAAGTCTATAACAGCAATCCAGAGAGCTGATCCTACAGTGGCCATCTATGTACATATCTCACTTACCAGCTCCCAATTAAATCTCAAATGCTAACACTACCAAGGCTTTTGTGCGTGCACATAACTGCCTTAACTTAAGGAACTAGATACCGACATCCCTGCCCGCACTTGTCTGATATGAAAATGCACTGGTAAAACAGTGAGTTTGGATTCATCTTATCTAACTTTAGGTACCTGCAGGTGTCTCAAGTGTTGATGCCTGCATGATAGACAGCTACAAGAAGATGAACTGAAACCAGTCCTAACCTCTACCCAGGGCTTCTGGGAAGGACACTCACTCCAATAGCTATGCTGCAAGCACGTCTGATATCCAAAGGCAGTACCACTGTTCCAATATCTTCCATTCAAGAACACAGCCTTTAGCTACAGAATGGGCACTGAAAATGGAGACCTGGTTTCTACAGCCTTGTCAGTCTGACCAGATTCCCATTCAAATTGGTATTTGCTACATCAAAAAAAACCCCAAACCCAATCATGCCACTTGACTGGAATGAGGAAGAGTAGCAGACTCCTGTTGTAGCTAGACCATTGGGCACCTGGGAGTGCAAGCGTTATGAGGCCAACAAGATCTCAGGATAAAGTACCTGCTGGCATTCAGAAGCAAGATCTGATAGGAAGCTGTTTCCACCTGAATTACTTCTGGCATTTTATCCAGCAGTGTAAATACATGAACAACCCTGACATAAGGGGCTGAAGTGGCTACAATAAAGTAACTGTAAATAAACTTACTCAAAGTTTGGCAGTTCATCATCTCAGAGTTCTGCAGTCATAGAGAAATGCATGTTTATCCCATAGCAGGTAGGTTCTTAAGATAAATGGAATGAATTGTGCTATATGAAACCTGCTTTCTGTCTCCCTTCTCTTTTTTCCTGTCCCTAGAATATAGAGGAAAATGAGAAACTTTTACTACACTAGACATAACTTCTAGATTGCCAGCATTAGATCCCCCTTCAAAATCAAGTTTCTGCTTTGCATTTTGTGATTCTGAAAGGTCTAGTAGTGACCAGAATATTCCCTCCAACTGTCCCTCCAACCTTCTGGGGAAGAGAAATTTTGTACTGGCTGCTCCAAATCCCATTGGCTCTTTTTCTGTTACACTGCAGACTCACACATTATCTCACTCATTATCCTCTGTCACCTCAGGTATATACTTCAGTATCATTGCTTTCCAGATTTAGCCTTCTTGTTGAGTGTCTGTTTTGAATTAATTTTCCACAAATGTATTTGCAGTTTTCCAAGTTGACTCTTATTTTGTTATTCTCGGTCCATGTTTCTATTTTTTCTAGGACCCTCTATTATTTGCCTGTCTTGACTGCTGCTGGCACAACCTGCAATTTAACATCATCTGTGAATTTCATTACCATGCTTGTGTTTCAATTCCAGATAATTCATGTGAACTTTAAAGAAGACAACACTTTAAACAGAGCCCTGTGGCACCCCAATAGTCAGCTTATACAGCTCAATATGTTGTTGTTGATTATCGCATTTTATTTGCAATCTATATGCCAATTTTCAGTCCATGTGATGGAGCTCAGATCCAAGCCAATTTGAATTCATTTGAAAAGTAAGATTTTGTCAGACATTGTATTGATTGCTATACCAAAACCCAGATGATATCCTCTTTCCTTTCTCAATTGTTTTTGTAACTGTTCCACAAAAAATAATCAACATTTGTACTGCACAGTTTTCACTTCATAAATCCAGACTGCTAATGGGTCATGGGTCTATAATCTTCTAGTCTGCTTTATGCCAATTCAGAATTAAGCCTTGTATAAAACTATATATAACTTGGGATCTGGCTGCAGGTAAGTGGCAAGATCCTGGAACTCAATGAAATGCCTGGACTGATGGCAGTGATCTTCATGGGGGAGAAGTGTTTTGTTACAAGAGCTCTCTCTAGCGGTCCTGGTTACTTCACACATTGTGTGACTCCAATGACGCAATCTAGAAAGGCTGGCTATGATACACCTGCCTTTCGTGAAACATTGGACGCAAAAACTTGTTTAGTTCCAGCATCAGATTTTAGTAAAATCATGTTACGAAGAAAAGTAATAATAGTAAAAGAAAGATTGAACACCTGAAAAGAATAATACGTGGTAAGGTTATAGAGCAAGCCTTTCAAAAGCAATTAGCATAGGCGTTTTACCGCCTTCAGTGCTGGAACAGACATGAGCCAACACATAATATTTAAGAGTATTATGTAGTCAAATAGCAGAACGCACATCCAAATCATATTCCCCATATAATAGAGAACAACAGGTACTTCCTAGGGTTGATTTTGTTGAATTGTTACAGAGGTTGTGTTTTAAGAGCCTTTTTAAAAAGCACAAATTTTAAGTGTGTAATCAATAAATATATAATACTTAAAACAAGGGAAGTTTACCAAATCATGCTTGAAATGAGAATATTTATTGCTTTCCCTTATTTCACTCTGGATTAGTGAGAACAGGGTCAGAGCTCAGACCAGCATGCTCATAATCTCAAAAGAAGACTTCATGAATTATACTCCTCATTGACAATAACCCCTGGTAAATCAATGTATGTACTAGGTTCCATATGATAGCATATATAATAAAGTGTATAAATTCTTCACAATAACCTTAGGTTAAGTGCATATTATTGCATTGCGTAGCAACTCCCAGGAAAAAAATCATAATTTAAAAATAGTTTGCCCTTCTTTTTTCCTGAGTCTAAATTGAAAAGATAAAAGTTAATGCACATCTATTTTACCTGTTACTAATTTCTTTATTAAGAGTGAAATGAAAACAGCATAATAATACATTTCTGTTTTGCTGAAAAATGAATATTTTCTCAAACAAATCTTTTTGGATATTGTTGTTTTTTTAATATTACTCCAGTTATATTTGCATCATTTTTAAAAATAAGATTTGTTGGGGTCTATTCAGTAAATGAAGGTTTATTAGATCCCTATTTTAAAAAAATATTTTACTGAAAACACTGGGTTTATAAGTAAAATATACTACACTTCTAAGAAGGTGTTCTCTTCAGAAGAAACACCTTCTTTCTCTGGAGAAAAATTCTCCAGAGTGAGTGAACAACTCTTCTAAAAGGACATGTAAGCATTGATCAGAATCCTCTATAAGTATCTTGATCATGTTAAAATTAATTCCTTAAAGTGAGGGGAAACTAAACATTGGTTTAAATGCCCCCATGAACTAATACTTAAATCACAGTGTGGAATGTCCCTGAAGCTGTGGAACTTAACAAAATACATGCGAAGGCACTGTGACAGAAATGAGACAAAAATAATTAGATAATAGTTTTGAGAAGACCAGGTATTT
Organism: Psophia crepitans; assembly: GCA_013399095.1. Taxonomy (NCBI): domain Eukaryota; kingdom Metazoa; phylum Chordata; class Aves; order Gruiformes; family Psophiidae; genus Psophia; species Psophia crepitans. The sequence goes on along the minus strand of VWZZ01003592.1, from coordinate 256,401 downwards.
TCACCCTAATTAAATTCTTTTAAAAGCATTTTTACAGAGTTCCAGGATTCTTTAATATCTTCAAGAAACTGAAGTCTGATCCAGGTCCTTTTGGAGCCATAGAAAACCTTACATTAACTTCGGTAGAAATGAGACTCCTTAAGCAGCAGATGTGCTTACATTCCACTGTCAAAAATAGGAGCTAAGCATCTGCTCAAAGTTAATCACGCGATTAAACACTGTCCAGGACTAAGGTCATGGTTGCCAGGACCTGATCTTGCAGCACATATGAATCCAACTGATTAATGGTTTGGTTTGCTTGCTGGATAAAACAAATGTAATAGGAAATACTGGGTTTGGAGTTTTATGATTCATTTTTGTGTCACTTCAAAAGAAAAAAAAAGTCTATCTGTTATGAATAAATAGAGTTCAGCTGAGTTAGTGGAAATACTAATACAAATTACTGTATATTGTCATTTATTTCAGGTTGGAAGCAAAAGAATACTAATGCAAACAAGGTATAACAAAAAACTGTGTGACAGTAGACATACAGGCAAACAAGTAGAGTCTGTCAAGAAAATTGAGGTTACTTCTGAAAAGTACACATGGTGTCCTATAAACACAGCAAAACAGAGATAAAGCTTAGCAAAGGGCAAATAAATTATTTCCAAATGTAGAGAAGGCTTAATGAAAGACAATGAAATAAAAATTTAAAGTCAAGAGAAAGTTTGGTAATATATGATCGACTGGTCGCTTTAGTTACTGGAACTCAGATTATCTGTGTTATCTCAAGTACAAATTGAATAAACTATAATTTTGACATAAATTAGAGGAAAGTGATGGAAAAAGGGAATTATGAGAAGCAAAGGGAGTGAGGATCTAATGGAGATTGTAGAAGGCAGATGCAGAGGTGCAACTGAAAGCAGGGTGGGGAGGCTGTGCCAGCTGTAGAACAACTGTGTGGTCAAGGTGTACCAGAGAACTTACCACTTGTGACACAAAGCAAAAAAATAATCAAAACCTACAATAAGAAAGGCCCAACCTGTGCTTGTCTCAGGGAGGCTGAGGAGGCTCCTTCCGCTTTTAGTGGCTGTTAAGTTCATGCGCAGTCATCGTATGAAAGATGATAAGATCACGAAGATGCTAAACTGGCAGCTGCCCAGAATGTTTTTCTTTAACCCCACAACAAAGACCCCAAAACTCTACAGGTTCAGACAATAGATCGCCACTTTTACAAAAAAAAAACAACAAACAAACACCAATTTAATGGCTTTGAAAGTAATCTAATGTGCTGTCAAGTAAGTTAAGCCACAAGTCATCTAGTAACTTCAAAAAACAGATACTATTCATGCACATTAAGTCTCAAGCAAGACATATTTCAGCATTTGCAACTGGTTGGGGTTTTTTGCAAAACCCTGCACTTACGTACATACTAGTCCATGAGAATTTGGGGGTTTGATTTCATTTAAATGTAGCTTATCCACCTCAAGGATGTAGGACATGTTATAAAACAGCCTATGACAGCTTAAAGGTTCAGACTGCTAATAAAAATAACTCAAAAATATTGTTATTATAATCTTATTCTTGTAAATCAACCTCATATCTGGAGCATAGTATATTCCAAAGGTTAAAGCTGTCATGTCCGATGTGTCAGTTGCTTGTGTAAGCAATTTCCAGTTGCTTAGTTGGGAAAAACAAGAGCTCAAGCTCTAATGCCACAGTTTTCACCTAAGTGAAAGAGCCTGTTTTCCAGCTGAGCTGCTCTTGTTGGTAAACTGAAAGACTGCCCAGAGTTTTGGGGCTTGAAACACGATGCTTTCAGGGGCTACGGTAGAAACATCTTATGTTTCTATGAGAAACTGCAGCTGAATCTGACTCAAGGCAGGCCTTAAAGTATGGGGACCCAATCCACTAGCATCCCTGCCTACAGGTACCTTTTCGATTCTCTCTCTGAGGGTGTCTGATGTATAGAACTGTGCTCAGTGCAAAATCATTCTACTCTACTTTATGTATCTTTGGGCAGTTATACATACATTATTTTTGCTTCTATCTAGCTCTTCCTATTTGGGATAGTTTATTTTGCCCAAGTTTTATTTGAGTTGGTTTCTCTGGGCATGGAGCCCAGATTTTGCTTAACTTTGCTCTTAAAAGCTGTACAACAGCCCAGATGTTCATTTAAAAAAAAAAAAAAAGAAAAGAAAAAAAATAGGGGGAGCTTTATACATCCATTTTAAAAAACGATCATGTTGTCAAGCAGCAGAAGGGATAATTTGTAAACCCGCTGAATGCATTTGTATGGTTTATAGCAGAATTAAGCTACATAATTATTTGGGACTTTGGTTTACAACAAGGCTAACAAAATGCTGACTAGGTAGAAGAGAAAACACAAGGACCATTGGCATACAAGTAATGTTTTATATTGGAGCATTAATTTAAAATTATTACTAAGCAGAAGGAAAAACCCTTTAGTAAAGGGGCATGTAGCTGAACTACGTTGGAGTCATACTTTTATCTTTCCCTAAAAGAGTAAGGACTGTGGAACAATACAAATCAACAACAGGCCCAGCAGCTTTAACTGGACCTAGAGTAAAAGTTTCAACTAGATCTACAGCTTTAAGAAGCAGAACAGTACAACTCTGTATAGCAACAAGTAAGCAGCTGTCAACAGAGCTGTTTCAAAAGAGATGTCAGGAAACATGGAATAGCAAAGCAGGGACTGTACCCAAAAGGAAGGGACAAAGCAACAAAAGTCAAAGAAACGACTGACCCCACTAAATTATTATCAAAGAGTGGTTACTCATGTGTTTATCTAGTGCCACAAGTGACATCATGAGCTGACATTACCAATAGGTTACCACTTTCCCAGTGAACAGTAGAATAAAAAGTTTGAAAACATCTTTTATCAAAGGCTAGCTATCACACTTATGGGTTTTTGAAGCCAAATACTCAGTCCTGAGAAAGAAGCCAAGATTTACCCGTAACACAGGGGAAATGACAGGTACTGCAAAGACAGAAGGAATGGAATGCGAAATGTTAGGAATGTAAGGTAGAATGTAACATGTACAGGGCTGTTACAGTCATTATGGCATAGAATAGTTGTTAAGTTTCTAATTAGCCCAGGCTTCCCATGCTCTCCTTAACACATATTGAAAACAAGCTCCTCAGAGAATCTCATCCAGGATGGAAAAAAAAAATAATAAAAAAAATCCCTCTCTAAGCAAAATAAGGGCATCATAAGAGGTGCTGAATACCAGAAATGCTTTAAAACTTCAAGAGAATACACTACCCTATTTTAGAGATGGTTTAGTTATTCCCAATGCAATATCAGCTTATAAAAGGTAACTACTACCAAAGTGTACAAAAAACTGGAGTTTCTTCTGGTTCTGTTGGAAACATTCTTGATTACCTGTACAATTTTACTCGTTGGTTAATGAACACAGTATAGTCACACTGTGTTTGCCTGTAAACGACTGATGTCAAAACCCCACCACCCTTGGCATTAAACAGAAGACCTTGCAATGTCAACCATGCATGAAAAAATATTTCTTCCAGAAAAGTGTTAAACATTTAATTATTCAAATGTACATCTGTGCAGTAGAAATGTAATTTAGGATTTAAAATATATATCTCTTCGAGAGAGATTAATAATCTTCTCCTTTCTTGGAGAAAACATTGGAACCCTTCCCTTCCCACAGAGTCCCAGAAGACCCTGCCAAAGTCTCCCCCTCTCATGGGAATGACAGCATATTCTCATTGTTTTCCCTTAGAAGAAACCTGAAATCTTTTGAAACAATCTCTATTCTGCCAGTTTCTACACATAGCTTTAAAATAGAAGCCCTTCCTAAGAAATTAGGAAAGAGATCAAGATTCAAGAGAAAATGAAGACTGACAGTAATATCACAGAGACTTGTGCAATAATAATGCATAGAACAAGCTAGATCAAAGCCTCTGAGAAGGTTTTTCTTACTAAATAAGATAAGCAACCCCCATTGCCTCTCAGTCGAGTCAGGAACAAGTTCATATTTTCACTTTGTCAAAGCCAATGTTAACAGTAACTGCTGTTAAGATCAGTAACAAAAACTTCAGCTGAATCTCTGTAGTTGCACTTAACATTTTCATCTTTGGAGGAGTCTATCACCTTTATTTTTCTCCTAATAAAATCAACCAATGCATACAAAAGCTGTTGTTGTGAAGACAATCATTCCACTAGACTGGTTCCTGAAAGGCAAAATCCAGATGTGAACAAAGGTTTTCTCTGCTAACTTCCTGGTCGAGTTCTGCTGATTTTTAACTGGTTTGATTTGTTTTACCCAGAAAAGAACAGTAGCCCTTGTGTACCAATCTGCTATGTGTCACAGCAAATAACACTTTTTCCCACACTGATTTGCCTCTAATATAACGTGAGGTGACAATGACTCCTTATTCACCACCATTGATAATACAGATATTCTTTTGTTTTTCCTTCTCTTTGGCTTTAATTCCTAAACCAGACAAAAGCCTGTCACTCACTAGGTTCTTAAAACTGAGTCAGCTGTACCTGTGGCTCACAAGTGGTACTGTAGAAACTGGACAGCTGGATAACCCACTTTCAGTTTTATTACAGTCAATGGATTCATAACCTCTGTGCTGTCCATCAGGGAGATGGTCTCAAACACAAAGAAACAAGCTCTACCTCTCTTCCTGAACGTGTCCTCCCAGAGGCACCTGAAACCCCCTGGCAGAGATTCTGGCTGCAAGGCTGGCAGCCTGCCTGGGGTGGAAGGGAATACTCTCCTGAGCAGCCAGGGGGTCCATCCAGCAGATTTCATACTTCATTTAATGTTACAGATGTAAAATCTACTGCATAAAAGGATTGAAACACATGATTATTGTCTCTCACAGGACTCCAGATCAGATTTGCAAGATTTAGAAGTGTATTATTTCCAGGAAAATCAGCTTAATCTTGTACCTGAAAATCATCTGTGGTGCTTCTGTCTTTCAGTAGTAATAAAGGCCCCTTTTTTAACAATTCAGATGACAGTTCAAGAAGCAGATTACACTCTACAATTGAGCCTCCTTTTGCTTGGCTTTAGTGCTAAACAATTCTTTTGGGGTACTGGGGGAAGAGGTGCAGATTCATTTTTTCACAAAGTCTGAGGCCAATAATCATTAGATCACAAAGTCTGACAACTTCTGTATCAGAGCAGATTACATATCACTCTACTACCCTCCCAGTGAACCCAGTGTGCTGGATTAGACTAAAGCACTTTAGGCCTCAAGAGATTTATGTATCAGGAACAGTAGAAACCAAAATGGCTTCACAGAATCACAGAATGGTTGAGGTCGGAAGGGACCTCTGAAGGTCATCTAGTCTAAACCCCCTGCTCAAGCAGGGCCACCTAGAGCCAGTTATCCGGGACTATGTCCAGTTGGCTTTTGAATATCTCCAGGGAGAGAGACTCCATAACTTCTCTGGGGCTTCACTGGTAAAGACCGCTGAAACACCAAGGCATTTCTTCTTTAGCTGAAGGTGCATATCTTGTTGTCATCCTGACTGCAAAAAAAAATTCTCTCCCGTAACTCAAATCAAGTAATTTGTTAAACGTTGAGTATAAGACACAGTCAGGAACATAATAAAGAACATTATCTTCATGACAGAATGTTGTCAATCTGTCTGTCTGCAGAGTCAGTCAATCCACAGGACTCAAAGAACAGGAATCACTCCCTTCTCTCTCACTTTCCCAAAACAATGAAGGAAGAATTACTCTTTTTCACACAGATAAACTTAAGTGTGAGATTTTCAGGTGAAATTTTATTTCAGGTCACCGCTCAAACTTAAATCTGCAAGCAGCAGTATATTTAAGAGAATGTAGTATTTGCTGGGTATGAAGGAATAAGAATAAACAAGAGGATTCACAAATTATCCAACTCTCAGATTTCAGTGACAGAAAGGACCACTGCAAGTATAATATGCAAGCCAAACATCATTTGCACTGTAGAATTTCCATAAGAAGTCAGAACAAGTTGCTTCATTTGACTGCAAGTCATAATTTTCCCCACATTTTCCAAATGGTCTTTGCTCTTAGGAAACAGCATCATATATCAGCTTGTCGGATTTTATCTTCGGTCACACAATTATCTTTCTATCTTCATCAGCAAGACGGTAAATCTCTTCCTGTAAATGGTTTCTCCCTACAATTTTTTTCTTTCGTGTTTAAATTGTTTTCCTAAAATGACCTGGTGACCTCTCAGATTTCCTCCTGGTATACTGAATGGACTGAGATCCTTATATCTTAAGTTTGTTTTACAAAGCCAGGAAGATCATTATTTTGGCTTTTCTCTGAACCCTTTCAAGAAATTTGAACCCCTTTCATTCACAGCAGACATCAAAACTGGACAGGACATTCCTGCATTTTAAGCATGGCATAGCATTCTCCTTTTCATCCTTTTAATGGTTCCCTATTAATTCAGCATAACACATCTTAAAATGTTATAGTTCAATGACAAATGCTTTGGAAAAATCCCATTACCTATATCAGTAGCCACTTATATCAGATAGACCATGTCAAAATCTTGCCTGTAATCTTGTAAGAAAAAAACAAGGAACTCAAGTCGTCTTCTCCAGAAACCTCTGTTGCCTGGTATAAACTATACTTTTAATTTCTAATCCTCTGTAGATACAGAACTGCATTTATTGCCTCATTATTTTGCACAGTATCTTCACAAGGCTAGTATGTCTGTAATATCTCAAGTAATTTTGGTCATTTTCTGATATTTGAATCATGTTGGCAATCTTTCGGTCTTTCCCAAGGTTTCTAACATTAATATCAAAACAAGAAATGATTCAATATGCTTCTTAGCTAGGCCTCTTCAAGCCTTTCATCTGAAAATACTTGGGTTTGCCTAATGCCCAGACAGGCTCCTTTGTTTCACATGCTAAACTTCATTGCCTGCACATCTTTTAGCACTTTTACATTTGCAGTTGTTTATATTTAAAATTTTATATAAACACTATTATTAGCATTAGTGTTAGCATTAGTATTGTTGTTTTGTTGTTGCTGTTGTTGTTGTTATTACAATCTGTGTCTTATAATGTTCCTTTTTTCTTTTTCTTCTCTTGGGTTTTCTTTCTCATTGTTTTTCTGCTTTCTGAATCTAGAGCAGTCCATCATTAACTTCTCTTATCCGTCATCTGCATTTTCAACCTTGCTACCTATTAAATCTAATTTACCTTTTTTTTTTCATTCTTTCAAAATTGGTTGTTTTCTTTTTGACCTTGTTGATCAGAGCTGCTCATTGCTGTATGTACACCTACAAAAATATGGAACAAATTTCATCTAAAATAAGACTAATTTATAGATAACATTGTTAAAACATTTTTCAGGCTTCAGTTAAAAAACAAAACAAAACAAAAAAACTTATCACCAAAAAAAACCCAACAAGGAATATTTTAATAAATATAGAAGTGCTGGTTTTCTATACTAACTTTCTAATTGATATAAAGCCCACATTTGTTATCTCAGTAATTTTTTTATTTTTTTTATTTTTTTTTTTAGAGAGAGAGAACAGCCTTTTTTCCTAAGGAAAATGTTAAAATTTAATCCACTTGACCTGACAGGTTCCTGAGATCTGCACAAACTGAGTTCTTATAAATTTAATTTCAGAGAGAATTCAGAAAAGTTATAAAGATGAGGACTGTTAATATGATTAAGATGTTGGCCCAGGATTCCAACAACCAGGGATGAAATGCTTAGTAATATTTCAAGATTTCTGTTGGCCTTTTATGAAAGTCCTGATCTTTGCATGTTGGAGGTCTTCAATATGCACAGCAAGGCCAGATCTCAATTTTAGCTTGAAGCACAAGTAAGATAATATTGTTCTGCTTTATATAAATGTCAAAATGTTACAGAACACAGTCATTTCTAGCAAATGAAGATACATGTTATTAAGAAGCACCTATGGTTTCTATTGGCTTGTGTTTGTTTATCTTAATCTGGTTACGGTCACTGTGTCATATGCTGCAACAGGAATGACTACACAGCAGTTTTCTCTTACTGGAAGCTCATACTTTAAGATAAAGGTTCTGCGATTTTTACTTGGATAAATGCCCAGTTTATCTGCAGGATCATGTCATTCTGTTCCACAATTACAGAATGTTGCAGTCTCCATCTCTTAATTCTTTGGACAACACCTGTGCTACATAAAATGTCAGAGGATGTTGGCTTTTCAATTAGACACTTCATGACTATGAACTTAGGGAAGGAACATCTGACTCTGCAAGGTGCAGAGGCCAAGGAAGAGATGTTGGTAATTTTCACTTTACATTAGTTATGTTTAGGATTTTCAGACTTTAACCAGACAAGAATAACAGAACACAACCACCTCCTCCAAAGTCTTTTTCTTTTTTCCCTTCCATAAGCCCATTCTGAAACGAAGTATAAATAACTGTTTTCCTGAGCTGTAACAGGCATCCTTGTGGATTTCCCCAAAGTCCAAAGGAAGACTTACCATTTCCTTATGGTAATCATTAATGATGAATCTTCTTTATCTAACAACTATTTTGAAAAGAAAAAAGAAATCATGCAAAATTAATATTCTTTTTGCTATGCCTTAATTGGTTGAAATTAGTCAGTGAGTTCAGATGTTACTGAGAAGGACAGTTGGACAGACATAAATACAGAAAAAGCCATTTCCCCCTAAAAATCAAGCTAAAAATGAATTAGCAATAATAAAATTTAGTTTGTATAATTCATTTGGGTATGATGCTGCAAAAATGTTCAGGCTTAAAAAGTACGGGTGTATAGAAAGTGGACAGTGAAATATTTACATTTAACTGTAATAATATTTTCAATAGAATAATTATTTTACAACTTTCCTTCCATCTCAAATTGCCTTTCGGCTGAAGCACTGGGAAAAAAATGTGAAGATTTTAAAATCTGACCATTCAAGAATTGCAGGGAATCGAATTGGGGCAGGATTAAGAAAACCATTTGTGACAGAGGCACACAACCTGAGCTTCTGCAGTTGTTTGCTGACTTCTGTTGGATACATCTCTAAAAAAAAAGCCCCAAAACTTTGGGATCTGTGGAGTTAACCATCCACACTGTAGACAGGCAAACTGAGATACGGGGGGTGTAGCTGGACAGGAGCAAACAGGCAGGTCTGTATTTCCCTCACAGCTGCTTTAGACCTTGTTCAGAACAGGCAGGACATTGGTTACTGATGCACAAACCAAAGCACTTCACAGAGTGCTAATTTTTGCTGGCTAGATCCTTAATCAGCATAATCTGATGTAATTCTCTTGAACTCAGTGGAGATGATACACTGATCTACAGCAGCAGACCAGAGACTTTACCTCAAGGTGATGGTGTATAATTTGGGGGATCTGAGAGTTTAGGTGTTTCATTAAGCCAAGCTCTCTGACGTTAAACCAGGTTGAAAGAATCTGTTTTGTTTGATGTAATTGATTAAAAGCATGTGATTTTAGCCTCCATAACTTGTATGTACAACAAGAAATGAAAGTTATAAAAGCACATATGCCTGTAGCATATAAATATACAGCATATGATGTATAAGGATTTAATAAGCATTAGTAGGAGATGGCAAAACCATATGTGAATAATAGCTGTCCAGAAGCCATGAGTTTATAAATATTACCCATAAGAAACCTATATATAGGTATTACTCAGTACACCAAGAACTGTCCTATGCATATAATCTATGTACGTGGGCAAGTAATTGAAATGTCTCAAAAGGAATAGCAGAAAAATGTGTAGTGTGAAGACAGTAAAAGAAAAATTATAAACATTAGAAATAATGAGGAGAAGAAAAGGGAATAGAAAAAGAAGGGTAGAGGACACTGAAAATTATATGAGATAAGGGAAGTCATGTGAAATCACATGAATAAATTTAGTAAATAGAACCTAGAAAAATGAGGCTGGCTAGCTCAATGACTGCAGGTCAATGATATGTTCTGGAACCATGTTACATAGCCTCTTCAATAAGTTATTGAAGGTTCACTGCAGTTGCTAGAGAAGAGGCAGAAAAGCATGGTTAAGCATAGAGGAAAGCACAACATTACTCCTTTACAGTGACAGCAGTTTTATATTTGCTTCAATGCACAAGAAATTATGCCTGTTCATATGACAAGCTATCCATTCCCTTGATAGTACAAATGGTAGTTCTTGATTTATATTGCAGTTTAAATTCCAAATGGTATTTATTAAACAGCAACACAACTGAAATATTTTCCAAACTTCATTTAAAATGCCTGAGTTAGAAAATTCTCAAATAATATTTGCTTTTTTTCACAGTTTGCATCATCTATCTAGCTTTTAGTTACCCAGGGATGTCAAGCTTCTCCTCTGTTTTCAAATTTGTTTCCTACTGATGAATACAAAGCAAGAGTTCCTCAGTAATTCCTAAGCGTAGAATTATGTATACTTGCAGAATTTCAGATCGCTTCCATTGCTCAAATCTTCAAGGGCATCCAGCTCTTTCATAAACTCAGTTTGTTCACACAGACAGTGCTGCTGTGTGACAGACTAGCCAATTTCTTCAGCACACACTATTTGTGCCAAGGACATTAATGAAAATAACACACAGCAAGTTTTTCAAGAACTCTTAAGGGTTCTTTAACTCATATAATATATGTGCTTAAAGAATATAAATAATTGAAGTCAAGTTCTTTAGAAGCTCTACTGAAAACCTCTTCCAGCAAGACACTCAGTGTTTCATCGATACATCTTACTATGTTCCTTTTCATCACATATTGATGGCCTCTTTTCTAATCTTCAATTTCTTCATCTTTGTCAATGATTTCCTCTGTAATACTATATGCATTTTTTTTCACTGAAATCGAGGTAGGCTATCTCTACAACCTTTCCTTTGCCTACAATTTCTGTTTTCTTGCACATTTGTTTAGTCTGGCATAATCTAGATGGAGTAAATATGCTGCATATTAGCCCAATCCCTTTTTGGTTGTGTGATCATAATTACTCATACCTTTGAAATCTCTTTTTATAGCATTGAATACTATTGTAGATATACCAATAGAAATGGTCTTACCAGATCATTTCATGTCTTTATAGTTTAGAAATCTTTGCTATTTTCTAGTTACATTATGCTAATCCTTTGTTGATATATTAGCCATTTTAGTTATTCGACCTACAGTTTCATATGCCTGTTTTGAGAATTCTGGAAACAGAATATCTCCAGATCTCAAAATTGGATTATTTTAAGCATTTCATTTTCCTTCTATCTCAGCTGAAGAAAATAATTAATTTAGTTTTTTGGAACATATTTAATTTACTTCCAAAATTGGCTCTTACTACAGTGCACAAGCATCATTTTCCTTCTTTATTTCTTTCGGTACTGGAAGAAGTCTTTTCTGCTTGTGTGAATATCTCTTACAAGTGTTAACACAGCTTGACTTTTGGCAATCCCACTTTATTGTTCCTGACCTTTAAGACAAAGTTTCTTGGCTGACCAGTCTTATTTTTGCCCATTTTTGTAGAGTCTCTGCTTGTTCCCAATACCGTTTTTGAGACGATTATGAAATTAGCCCTGGAGACTTTCCCTACAAGTCATTTCCACCTGCCTCAGCATAAAATGATAAGTAAAACTGGTCCAGCTCACTTGCTGGGCTTGCGTGAGAGGTGAGTAAACGTTACACGGAACAATCACTGAGAAATCTACAGTTTTACTACCTGCTATATCCCTTTCTTTCCATTCAGTCAGCAAACAGCACTTTAGAACACCTGCACTGTCCTCATTCTTCAGTCTCAGCTAGTCATTCTTTATCCAGTCTTGCCATGCCACTGACAAAGTATTAAAGGTTATCCTTAACAGTAGCTTATGACTGTGTTCCTGAAAGGCTGAGCATCTTCTGAGTCCTAGTTCCACTCTGGTGCTAGCATAAGTCCACTTTAAGTGCACATATGTCAGCAACCCTTTGGATCAAAGATTGTTGGAGGCCCCAGAAATGCAGAGGTAGAGGACTTTGACCTTTACCTTTGGTGACATTACCTATATCTTTTGAAGCAGTACCTGAAAAGTCAGTCTCTTCCACCTGCTTGTACCCCCTGACAACATATCAACATCGTTTTGTATTAGGAACCAAACCTGAACACAACATTCCAGATAGAGTCTCACAAATAACAAATAGAGGAAAATAATCAACCTGCTGAACAAACGCTTGGCTAGCAGAGCGCAGAAGGCCAGCATAAGGGCACACTGTTGTATTCAACTTCTTGTCCACCAGAACTGATGTGGTAGTGATCTTCCCTGTAGATCTGCTTTCTACCAACCAGTGCCTTGTCTATACTTCTGCATGAGGTTTTGTCGTGGTTTTACCCCAGCCGGCAGCTGAGCACCACACTGACACGTGCTCAGTCCCCCTCATCGGAAAGGGGGAGAGAATCAGAAGACTGAAAGTGACAAAACTCGTGGGTTCAGATACAAGGGTTTAATAAGTGAAGCAAAAGCCGCGTGCACAAGCAAAGCCAAACAAGGAATTAATTCACCGCTCCCCACGGCAGGCAGGGGTTCAGCCATCCCCAGGGCAGCAGGGCTCCATCACGCGTAATGGTGACTTGGGAAGACAAACGTCATCACTCCAAATGCCGCTGCCCCCCCTTCCTCTTCCCCCCAGCCCCTTATAAACCGAGCATGACGCCATATGGTGTGGAATGTCCCTTTGGTCAGTTGGGGTCAGCTGTTCTGTCTGTCCCCTCCCAACTCCCCGCACACCCCCAGCCATCCCGCTGGCGGGGCAGTGCGAGAAGCAGCAAAAGCCTTGGCTCTGTTGCAAAAGCATGTCTCCACTATCAATGGTGCTTCCAGCACAAACCCAAAACACAGCCTCATGCTGGCTACTGTGAAGAAAATGAACTCTCTCTCAGCTGAAACCAGGACAGGTTTTCATATCATATCAGGTGCAGAACACCTGCACATCACATCAGGTGCATATGCTCAGAAGCCATGAGATTTCTGCCAGATCATTTCTCCAGTCTGTTGAGGTCCCATCTGAATTGTACCCCGACACTCCAGCACGCACATCATACTCCCAACTTGGTGTCATCCATGAAATTGCTGGAGGTGGACTCCATTGCTCTATCCAGATGATTAATAAAGATGTTAAATAGTATCACCCCCAGCAGTGACACCTAAGGAATGCCACTAGTAACAAATTGCCTATTGGACTTCACCTATTACCTATCATCACAACGCTTGTTGATCAACAGACCCTCCACCTGGTAATCAACCCATCTGGTTCATATCTCTCCAGTTTGCTACAGGGTTAATACAGGATTTCATGCTGAAAGCCTTGCTGAATTCAAGGTAAGTGTTATCTGCTGTTTAATCTGTTATATTCCTGATATATAATAAAGAAAAAGAAGGGGAAAAAGCCTTACATGAAAAACATTAGGAGGGCAACATGATACACCAAAAAGCTGAGGATAAAAAGAATATATTGAATATTGAAATCAGTGTTTATGGTTGCCTAGAAGCAACAAATATCAACTAGTGAAATGTATTCCATGCAAGTAGGCTCTTCCACCATTTTACCTCAACACATTTCCTTTAGCACACAAATATTCACATATGCACACAACCTTTATAAAGTCCAGTTCTAAAAACAAAAAATAATTCAGAGGTAAATTTTAAATTACAACATTTGGAAGCAAATTAAGTTATAGAATCATAGAACTATAGAATCATAGAATGGTTCGGGTTGGAAGGGACCACAAGGATCATCTAGTTCCAAGCTCCCTGCCATGGGCAGGAACACCCTCCACCAGACCGGGTTGCTCAAAGCCCCATCCAACCTGGTCCTGAACACTGCCAGGAAGGGGACATCCACGGCTTCTCTGGGCAACCTGTTCCAGTACCTCACCACCCTCACAGTAAAGAATTTCCTCCTAACATAATCTAAATCTCCCCCCTTTTAGTTTAAATCCATTACCCTCTGTCTTATCACTATACTCCCTGGTAAACAGCCCCTCTCCAGCTTTCCTGTAAGTACCCTTTAGGTACTGGAAGGCCGCAATCAGGTATCCCCAGAGCCTTCTCTTCTCCAGGCTGAACAACCCCAACTCTCTCAGCCTGTCCTCATAGGAGAGGTGCTCCAGCCTTCTGATCATCTTCATGGCCCTCCTCTGGACTCACTCCAGTAGCTCCATGTCTTTCCTGAGGACCCCAGAGCTGGACACAGTACTCCAGGTGGGATCTCACCAGAGCAGAGTAGAGGGGCAGAATCCCCTCCCTCAACCTGCTGGCCACACTGGTTTTGATCTCACCCAGGACATGGTTGGCTTTCTGGGCTGCCAGTGCACACTGCCGGCTCATGTTGAGCTTTTCATCAACCAGTACCCCAAAGTCCTTCTCCTCAGGGCTGCTCTCAGTACATCCTGTGTAGTTGTGCTTGGAATTGCATCGACCTATGCGCAGGACCTTGCACTTGACCTTGTTGAACTTCATGTAGTTTGCATGGGCCCACCTCTCAAGCCTCTCAAGGTCCCTCTGGATGGCATCCGTTCCCTCCAGCATGTTGTCCACAACACACAGCTTGGTGTCATCAGCAAACTTGCTGAAGGTGCACTCGATCCCACTGTCCCTGTTGCCAACAAAAATGTTATACAGCACTGGTCTCGGTACCAACCCCTGTGGAGCGCCACTTGCCACCAATGTCCCCTTGGATATCAAACCATTGACCACAACTCTTTGAGTGTGGCCATCCAGCCAATTCCTTATCCACCAAGTGGTCCATCCATTGAATCCATGTATCTCCAATTTAGAGAAAAGGATGCCATCGGGGACAGCATCAAATGCCTTGCACAAGTCCAGGTAGATGACATCACTTAGCCTTCCTTTGTACACCAATGTTGTAACCCCATCATAGAAGGCCACCAAATTTTTCAGGCACTATTTGCCCTTAGTGAAGCCATGTTGGCTATCACTGATCACCTCCTTATTTTCCATGTGCCTGAGCATAGTTTGCAGGAGGATCTGCTCCATGATCTTGCCAGGCACAGAGGTGAGGCTGAAATGATCAAAACTGTCATGTTCTGTCATAATATCTCATTCAGATAAGATTAATCTGCCTTACACTACCAACAGACAACCCAGTAATTTGATACACTATTTAATGACAATATTATAATGTATGGATTCAGTTAATATTTTTATCCCTAGAATACGGTACTGAAAAAAAGAAACCTGATGAAATTCTTACAAAAATCGTAGCAGAAACAAACTAAAGAAAAAAATATTCCCCCTTTGCACAGACATTCTATTTGGGAAAAATGATCAACAAAACTCTGGGCTGTTAAGATTAAAAAAAAAAAAATTATTTGTGCCCTTTGGCAGAGCTATCTTCCTACAGTTTTATGTAACACAAAACAAACACATATATGTTGGGCCAAATCCTCCCCTACCACAGTAAAACCCCTGGAACTGGAAAGTATCCACAAAAAACTCAGAGAACTCAGACAAGTGGCATGTTTGCCTGCTCCATGAACAAGCAAGAAATTCATGTAGCTAACAAGCAAGCTCAGGGGGACCATTTGCTGGGCAAACTTCACTCATTTATAATCTTGACAAATTTGTCCATTCCTGGAGTTTGTCCAAGAGCTATTTTGTAAGGACACATTGCAGCCTACAGATTGCTCAAACCCTGCCCGCTGCAACTGTTGTTTCGAGTAACTTTTACTATTGTGTTTCCTGGACCGTGTGTCTGTTCAGACAGAGACTGTTGTCTGCTTGGATGATCTAATATTTACCAGCTCTTAAAGCAGAAAATAACTCAGCTGCATCGCAAGTCTCACTTTTGTTTAGGAATTAATTTTCACTACAAGCTCTGTTTCTACAAAAAATAATGTTATGCAACTTTTCTCAAGCATGGATGGGAAAGACATAAGAAGTGGTGCAAAAACGGAACCTGTTTATATCTACATGGTCCACAGAGAAGCCATGCAGCCAATCCTACCTTGTGTGTTCGGCCACAGCAGCACCACACTACCTCCCTTAATCTATCTTGAATCCATTTAAATCTATCAGTGAATGGAGTCTTGCAGGAATTCCTGTGGCAAAACTTATGAATGATTTTAAATTAGTCCTAATTTCAAATTTCCTAATTAGTGTTAGGTTGATGGTTGGACTTGATGATCTCAGAGGTCCTTTCCAACCTTAGTGATTCTATGATTCTATGATTCTAATTTTATATGCTGGGAAATACTGATTCGTGTTAGGTAAAATGAAGATTTACAGAATATTCTAGGATTATTATTTTAATTTTTTTGGAAGACAGATAACATTAAATTTTGATGGTAGAAAACATCTTTAAGGGAAGAATGTCATGACTGTAAAGACATACAGAATATCTCTAAACAGAACCAGACTGCGTTCAGGTGTGCTTGTTGTTGCTCAGGGAGGTACTCTGGGAGGCAATCTCCTACACCTGGCAGCAATTAAATATATAGCAGTTCACACTGTTAGTGTACTTTGGTCTTGCTACTTTCCTTCTCCTGATAGTCCTGACAAGCACATGATGTAGGTGTTGATGAAGCTGCCTTGGTTCTCCAGCCTTGCCTGAACCTCTGCAGGCTCTCTGTGAAGAAATTCCCAAAGCTATTCCCATGCCCCCTAGGATGTTTTCTTTCATTCTAGAGTCTTCCATGAAAATAGCCAGCATAGATCCATGTGACTATACCAGGTACAAAGCAATAAATAACAAAATTGAACAGAATCAGGTGCTGGAAGAAACAAGGATTTTATTGCGTGATCATGTTTGTAAAGCCTAGAGCAGGGCATGTCAACATATTTGGCACAGATCAGGAGCTTGTAACTGTATTGACTCAATGGGACTTTGAAATTTTCTTGGGTTTTGGGGGTTTTTTACCTCTTAAGTGGTGTAGAAAGAAAAACAATGAGACAATGCTTGAAACTAAGAACATCAGGGTGGATTTGAGCAGTTCAGGCACAAAAAAAATCTATTTTACCAGGCAAGCAGAAGGTTGGAAGAAGAAATATGATAGGGTATGTAGTTTGGTAGCACAGAATCTACATGTGTGTGTGTCTATGAAAGTGATGAATTTAATTCACCCTGTAGGAAAATGCTTAGAACTAAAAATTGGCAATCTAAAGATGGCAATGAAGTTAGAAAAGCATTTTTTTCTAAAGTACTGAAACACAAAAGCAAAAGAGAATTTCATGGAGCTGTTACCATATATCCAAACTGTAAAGAACAGATAACTTGATTTCTGACAGTACAGCTCTATGTTTTAAAGTAAGTAATAGCTTAAGGATAGAGAATAAAGGAGTTGGTATTTTACAGTGGCATCTGTTTTGCAATGAATCTGGAGTATGTTGTTTTAGTAGAAATTAATTTGGAATTTTAATGGCATATTACATTACATGAGGACATGCCTGATGAAAAACATACAGATCTTTGGCATCACTTCATAAAGACCCTGTTCTAGGTGAATGTTTGGCAGGAATGATGTAGTTCTGAGAGAGGGGGGTTTATTTGGGGTTTTGGTGTTGTTTTTTTTTTACTTTCTTCAAATACCAAGCAGTCTATAGGTTTTGTTTTCAACTTCCTATCAAAACTCAGAACATCATGTGGTCTGTGTTTAGGCTAAGAGCAGAAAATAGAAACTCCAGTTTTTGAATCACCCTTACAAACTGCAGCAGCTAGTAACCCCCATTTAATAAATTGCAATCCTAAAAACCACAGTTATAATGTTCAGAATGTATCTCCTACAATACAGTGTATTTTGACATCTCTGTATTATTTCCTGTCCTTTTCATCACTTAATGTTTCTTAACCTTACCCCCTCTTTCCACTATGCATAATCTTACTTTTTTTGGATGAAATCTGTAAGAAGAGAGTGAGCATGACAGAAATACTGCATATGCTACAGCTGTGTTTTTGGGATGTTTAGCAGCTGAAACAGCAAGCCAGCACTATGTGTTCCAGCAAGGCCTTGGTCAGCCAGAAACACTCAAGCCACCACAATCGGGACCACTGTAATCCTTAGGGTAGCCTGTGCCACCGTAGAGCACTCCATCTCTCCAGATTAGGGACCACAAAAGTGTTGTAAAAGATAATATGAGGACAAAAAGTGCTTGTTTGTTTTTTTCAAACTCATTAATTAAATAACATGAAGATATTTTAGAGGATATCTGTTTTATTCTAATGATTGTTCCTCTCAAAGAAAGAAAAGGAAGGAAGAAGGGAGGGAAGAAGGGAGGAAAGAAGAGGGGAAGGGGTCAAAAAGGAAAGAGAGGAGGGAAGGATGGAGGGAAGGAGGGGAAAAGAGGGAGGGAGAGAAGAGGAAGGAAGAAAAGGGAGGCAAAGGCAAAGTCTGATTTTCTATTCACAAAAAGCCTATGTGCATGGAGGCATGGGATAAATTGTATCTATGCTTCAAACTTGTTACTGAAAATCCAGCCTCTATAATAATAAAATAGTTGCAAGACCACCATATAAAAATTCATATTCATTATGTGTTGCTTGTTCAGTAAAAAGTTTTTGAAAACCCAGAGAAGTCACTTTTTAAAAATCCTTTCTTGCAAAGAGTGCTAAAATGGTTCAGAAAGCTATTGTAGTGAGCAAGTCTTTGGGGGAACAGTTGACTGCGTTAGTGGCATGCTAAGGTTGAAGAGTGATTGCTTTTACACTCTCTCCTTTAACCAGTTTCGGGTTTTATGTAAATGTGATAGAATACTCTTCCAGTTCCTTATGAACAGTTATGTAATAAAAATTCTTTTCTCCCAAAATATATCCTTCATGGAAACTCTCTTAAGAAAAATTACAAAGGTGGGTGTGGGTTTTTTGTTGGTTTGTTTTGTTTTGTTGGGTTTTTTTAATTAGCTGTCCTGGTTTCAGCTGAAAGTTAATTTTCTTCACAGCAGCCAGTATGGGGCTGTGTTTTGGGTTTGTGCTGGAAGCAGCGCTGATAGTGCAGAGATGGTTTTGCTGTTGCTGAGCGGTGCTTACACAGAGCCAAGGCCTTTGCTGCTTCTCGCACCGCCCCGCCGGCGGGATGGCTGGGGGTGTGCGGGGAGTTGGGAGGGGACAGACAAGGCAGCTGACCCCAACTGACCAAAGGGACATTCCATACCATATGGCATCATGCTCGGTTTATAAGGGGCTGAGGGGAAGAAGAAGGGGGGGGCAGCGGCGTTCGGAGTGATGGCGT
The DNA here is from genome assembly GCA_013399095.1 of Psophia crepitans. Lineage (NCBI taxonomy): Eukaryota > Metazoa > Chordata > Aves > Gruiformes > Psophiidae > Psophia > Psophia crepitans. Next base: position 237,238 of record VWZZ01003592.1, on the reverse strand, counting down.
TTGTCTTCCCAAGTCACCATTACGCGTGACGGAGCCCTGCTGTCCTGGGGATGGCTGAACCCCTGCCTGCCATGGGGAGTGGGGAATGAATTCCTTGTTGTGCTTTGCTTGTGCACGCGGCTTTTGCTTCACTTATTAAACTCTTGTATCTGAACCCACGAGTTTCTCACTCTCACTCTTCTGATTCTCTCCCCCTTTCCGATGAGGGGGGCTGAGCGAGCGTCTGCGTGGTGCCCAGCCACTGGCTGGGGTAAAACCATGACATTAGCCTTGTGCCAACACTACCTTTTCATTTGGTGATGCCAGGACACTGAACAATGGGTGTATTGAAGTAAGCTGTGCCACTCACAACAGTGTTAAAGTTCTCTGTTGCTTCAAACTGTTGATGTATTTTATGCTGAGGCAAAGTGAGTAGAAAATGCTTTCAAATCAGAGTGATTTATACCTTTCTACAGATGTAGGTGATTTAACAAATCCTTATCATCAAAAACTATAGGAATGGTTATTGGTGCACAGAGTGTTTAAAATTAAATAGATCTGAAGGTACTAAACTTGCTAACACGGGCCAGCATGAAAGTACTCCAGCTACTTCAAAGTCATATATACAATGTCTGTCTTTTTGAAGAAAACATGGTCAAGACTGTATCTGGCTTGTAGTCCAGTGTGTCTTTCTCAGTCTCAATTCATATCTGAAACCAGCTACAGTAGTAGTTCCTGCAGGGCTTCAGGAAAGGAAAAAGTGAAGATGCAAAGAGAGGCAACTACCAGAGAGTGATTCGAGATCTAAGGTATGTTCTCTACCATGAAGAAAGATACAATGGAACACCATGCCATGTGCTCTCTTTACTTGCACTTTACAAGTAGACATGTTGTGCATAAATTATTATATGTTTTGAAAATCAAAAATTGATGTAATTCCCTAGATCTTGATAAATCCTAAATATAATAAAAAATATGAACTTATAAAAGGATGAGACTAGCTATTTTTTGACATTTAACTTTCCATCAGTTGCTTTTTTTCAACATGAACTTCAGGTTTGTAACTCTTCAATTTTTCTTCATCTTTGGGGCAGCAATGACATTAGTGAAATTCTCTGCTGAGCAGCTAAGAGTCTTCCTTTTCACTGCTGTCTTGTCTGATCCATACTGGCAATGGAGGTGGCTGCAGTAAGAAGACCTAAATAGGGAATCTGGGAAAGGGTGGTGTTATTTCAGGTAGCATCTCTCTTTAGAGCTGGTCTTTTCATATGCTGCCCAGGAAATCAGTTTTACAGGTCATTAATAAATGAGGTATAGGAGCAGATGTAAGTCCTCCACTTAAATGCTTTATACAGAAGTGATGTTATGCTTATAGAAATTGAAAGCACAGCTCTAAGTTTTTATGTACATACATATATTTTGTATGTATTCTATATGCATGTACATACATGAAAAAAGACAAAACCTTCCTTTGTACTCTGAGATATTTCGGTAACCATTTTTGAGGCCTGTACAAGTGTAGAGGTTTTAACATAGAGGGAAGCTGTAAATGGCAAGTGAAAGGTTGTTTCTGAGAAATCTTAGAATACACGGAGTTAGTGATGCATAAAAATGGGAAGGCATATCATAGTTTAAGTTATTCTGTTTCACCGAGATGGTGTTAATTTGGGGGCTGTAGCTGTCATAATGTTCTCTTCTAGGTGAGGTACACTGTCTTCAGAGAATTGCTGCCTGTGCTAAAAGCAGATCGAGTCATCCTGCAAACGCAGCAGACGTTTATTACGCCGGTATGTATGTGTCTTCAATAAATGGATTTCAGATCTTTGATGTGACTGAAGTTATTTATCACCACATGAGTTTTCAAAGAAAATTAAAACAGTAGTAGAGATTCACTATGAGAATCAGACCTTTACAGTTACAAGAGTGACTGAATAATTTTCTTAAAAGGAAAGGTCTATGAAACCAGTGACAGTATCTAAAACTGTTCTTCATGTTTCATCTAATGCTTCCATCAGTGTAAATTGCTTAAAATAATATACACCATTTCCAGTTGTTTTGACGTTCCTTTTCTAAAAAGGGTTTGGTATAAAAGAGTCTTAATTTCAGTTTAAAATGTTTATCTTTTTAACATTTTTTCATATTCCTATATAAAATTTGCAAAAACTGATTAATGGTTAAACTTCTTATTTAACATTTGATCTCATACAACTTCTTGGAGTGTACTTTCATTATTTCCAACCCAACCTATTGGCTTTCTTTGAAATCAGAAACAAGGTTTTGATTATAGTATTTGGATAGCCAATTATAACATAAATCCAAGCCCAAAAGGCCACATAAATCTAGAAAACAGATTTTACTTTCTCACCTTATAGTTTCTACTTCAACACATCACCACTTTTATTGTTTCATATGACATAGAGCCAAAATAAGTGAAGTATATTATGATGAGAGTGGACTGAAAATAAATTTGACTGTTTGAACCAAAAAAAACCCCTCATCTACTTATACTTTGCTCTTAATTTTTGTATAGTGATAGTTTTGGAATGGCTTTGGCTTGTTTGAATTGCTTGTTCTTGAATATCTTTGGTCTGTACATAAAGACTTTGCCAAAAGTGTGCTTCACCTACTGTATCACTGTATTGCATCCTTACATGTCACATACTTAGTGATATTAGTAGAAATTCAGAAACAGTAAAAAAATTCAAGTTTGAAAAAAATTCAGAATGTTACTGTCTGTTTTTCCAATGTATCCGCTAATGATGGATATAGAATGCAAAGGATAGAACATTTTTGATTTATTATAGTTATTTGGATCTATTTATACAAAAGGGATTTGGACACGTTGAATTGATGGGCTGAGGCCAACTGTATGAGGTTTAACAAGGCTCAGTGCTGAGTCCTGCACTTGGGTCACAACAACCCCAGGCAGCGCTACAGGCTTGGGGCGGAGCGGCTGGAGAGCTGCCTGGAGGGAAAGAACCTGGGGGTGTTGGTTGACAGCCGACTGAACATGAGCCAGCAGTGTGCCCAGGTGGCCAAGAAAGCCAACAGCATCCTGGCTTGCATCAGGAATGGCATGGCCAGCAGGAGTAGGAAAGTGATTGTCCCCCTGTACTCAGCACTGGTGAGGCCGCACCTTGAGTACTGTACCCAGTTTTGGGCTCCTCAGTGCAAGAAGGACATTGAGGTGCTGGAGCGTGTTCAGAGAAGGGCAACAAAAGTAGTGAATGGTCTGGAGCACAAGTCTTATGATGAACAGCTGAAGGAACTGGGGTGGTTTAGTCTGAAAAAAAAGGAGGCTCAGGGGAGACCTTCTCACTCTCTACAACTACCTGAAAGGAGGTTGTAGTGAGGTGGGTGTTGGTCTCTTCTCCCAAGTAACTAGAGAAAGGACAAAAGGAAGTGGCCTCAAGTTGTGCCAGAGAAGGTTTAGATTGGATATTAGAAGAAATCTATTCACTGAAAGAGTGGTCAGGCGTTGGAACAGGCTACCCAGAGAGGTGGTGGAGTCACCGTCCCTGAAGATGTTCAAAAACATGTAGATGTGGCACTTCAAGGCATGGTTTAGTAGACACGGTGGTGTTGGGTTGAGGGTTGGGCTTGATGATCTTAGAGATCTTTTCCAACAGTAACGATACTGTGATTCTAAGTTCAGAGCTCTAGACAAACACACAACGGTTATAGCTATATTACAAATTGCCCAAGCTGACAATATGAGCCAAGATACAAATTAAAGTCAGGTTAATGTTTATGAAAATACCAGGGACACACCAACGCATTTGTAAAAAGGACTCATAGTTGTTATACTTAAGATGTTTTACAGCTAAAGGAAAGCAGTTTTAGAATAAAAGTATTTTGATATCTCCCATTTAAATAATCTGAATTTCTGCACTTTTCATCTTCCATGGTGGAATTTTTCATAGGCTACATGAGATCTGTGAGACAGAAAAGGTGTAAACCATAGTATCACAGAAACTTTAAAGCTGGAGAAGACTTCAGCTGCTTCTGCCTGTCACTGCTAGTTTTTTGTTCTTTTGAAGGCCTCTAATTATTTATTTCACAGTCTCCCCAGGGAATCTGTTCCAGAACTTGACTAACCTCAATGTTAGAAAGTGTTTTCTAATGTCTAGGCCGTTTTTCTGCAATTTAACTTATAACCTCTCCACTGTAATAGTGGTTTTCCTTCTTTGCAACTGTTGCAAGACTATAATTCTGTCCTCTCTCAGTTTTTTCTTTCCTAGGTTGACAAAGCTTGGTTTTTAATTTCTGCCTCACGTCATACCTTCTTGAGTCCTGTCTTGGCTCTTAGGCTCTACTATCTACTGTCTCCAACTGAACTGAGTCTTTCCTAGGTTGCAGTACTGCAAACTTGATACACAGTCACAAGCAAGGCTTTCCAGTGCAAAGAACATCTTAGGGGTCACTTTAGGTACCTTTCAGTTTCTGATCTTTTTCGTTATCTCAGTATTGCTTTGCAGCTGCATGGCATTGTAGACATTTGATTAGCATGTGATCCACTCTGTCCCTCAGACCGCTTTCAGAAGGCCTGTTGTCCCGACAGGTTCTCAATGCAGTATATAATTTCCTCATTAATCCTGAGTAAGTGTAGATCACTTTCTGAGAGTTCTTTCAGAAACAGGATGATCAGAAGCAGGCTATGCTGACTTACAAATTCTATGTGCAAGACAGAATATTAAGAATTCTTAGTAAGTAGGGTGTGCATTCTTCTTCTCTGAATGTCTCTGAAGGTGTTTGGATGTCCCTCGCTGAATGTCAGCTTCTTGTTTCTCTGAATGTATCTTGTCATATAGTACTTCATCTCTTTGTCGTAGTGCTGTGTTGTTATTGTCTTCATAGCTTCATTGATTCTTCACTTACTATATACGTTCTTGCTATGCTTCAGATCATCTGTATGTTTATGAATCCCGCAGTTTAGTACTGAATCACAGAAACATTAAGGTTGGCAGAGACCTCCAGGATCATCCAATCCAACCGTCCCCCTACCAACTATTACCCACTAAACCATGTCCCTAAGTACCACATCCAACCTTTCTTTAAACACCCCTAGGGGACAGTGACTCCACCACCTCCCTGGGCAACCCGTTCCAATTAAAACTGTTTGTGTGTCAAAATCAATACATCAGTTTCAGCGTGATAGAAGCTGCAGTCTAGAACATAGAGGCAAAGAGGATCTCCTTCCTAAATGACACATAATTTCTTTTTTTTTTTCAGATAGTATTAAGTATATGCATCACAACAAGCATTGCAACATCCAGTCTGTAAGTGAAGCAGGTATAAAGCTCTAAAGGAAGGTCTGCGTATGAAAGAGAACAGTCAGCCAAAAGTGTTCACAAACATCCTTTTCTATCTGGAGCTCTAGAAGCCCTGGGGAAATTCACAGAACCATTGCCAACCGTAAGCGTAACCAGCATATCTGACAGTCACATAATGTGCCTTTTATTCTCAGTTTCCTTACAACCTTCAACAAGAATTTTAATTTCATTAACAGTCATCTGAAATGTCATACAAAGTAAATTTGTCATAGCAAATATTAAACTATCCTTGTATTTTCTAGAACATTATGAAAAATAAGTTTTCACAAATGGTCACTTCCTCAGTGAAAGGAGATGCAGGAGATATCAGGTTGGAGATTAGGAGAAATTTCTTCTCGGAAAGGGTGATCGGGCATTGGAACGGGTTGCCCAGGGAGCTGGTGGAGTCACTGTCCTTGGGGGTGTTTAAAGGAAGGTTGGATGTGGTACTTAGGTACATGGCTTAGTGCGTAATAGGTGATGGGGGGACGGTTGGACTAGATGATCCTGGAGGTCTCTTCTAACCTTAATGATTCTATGATAATCAACAAAGGGAGTAAGGCTGGAACACACTGGGCCAGATGTAAAGTCAAGGTAGAGTTCAAATGCAATGAAAGTGCCTGCCCAAATCTGACACCCTGATCATGCTGACTTTGTAGGTAAATAAGATCATTTGAGGAGTATAAAAAATAATTAAAAGTAATTTCCCTTAAAGATTGAGGTTCCTCAGTAACCAGAGTTGATCAAATTTGAAGCTCCACTACACTTCCTTTCTCCCTTTCTTATAGTAATTACTGATCCTGTGCCACTTTCTCACTTAAAATCAAGGACGCACACACACTTCACACCTACAGTACTTTTGATGTTTTTCAAATACAAACACACAGCACTTAATGATATCAGCTGATGATGTGGATCTCATATCTTATGGTACATGTAGTTCATATGCAATTAAACATTAAGAAGATATATACCCAGATTCACCAATGCTGTGACGTTATTTATTTCAGCAGAGTTAGACTGTAAGTGTGTGAAGTTCCAATGAGCATTACTAAAGTCTGAGATGACAACATTAGTTATCCAAACTAAGTTCTAAGACAGGTTTGTTCCTTCTTTGAATCTCTGCAGTTCAAGAGAGCTTTTATGAAAGGGTTTGAATTTATAAAATCTAAATTAAAAGTAGTTATGGGCATGAATCAGATACTAATTTAGAGACAGTAACAAGGCTTAGGAGAGTTAAGGTTCTTTCTAGTCAAATACCATAGTTTTATTTCATCTTTGTTCCAGACAGCACCAATATAGCTAACTCATTATCCAAGCAGAAAGCATATCAGGCAAAGCTTTCCAGAGGAATATCCATTTCAAACCTGTTTTTATTAGAGTTTAATCAAATATTTCCAAGTATTACGCTTTATGTCTTGACTTTATGCTCCTTATTTTTCCCAAAAAAATATGTTAAAGAAAATGTATTCAACATTTTCCAGTATGTGTAGACAACATTTGACCACATTTACATGACCCCTAAAATTTTGATTTCTTATGAAAGTTTGTATGGGGAATTCATACGTCTTTAATCTGCCTAAAAGCACTACAGCTACACTAGCTCCAAAGAAAATGTAATGCTATAACCTAATATGTGTTCCAAAGTGCAAGTACAAGGTAGGGCAGTTATCTTAGTTCGGAAGTAGTGAACTGAGTGCATCCAGAGTTTAAGAGGCATGCAAAAAAAATCTTAGAAAAGGGAAGTTTGCAACTGATTTCACAGCTTGGATGAATGCACTGTGAAAAGATGATCAGGACAGAACTAGCACCGAAAAAGAGATGTTACTGTAACAGGAAAAGCAGCTAAACAACTAGAAAGAGTGACCTGAGACAGCTATGAATCTGTGTAATATAATCCAAAGAAAATATCACTAGTGCTACTAAAATCTTCAAAACATATATATTATTTTTTAATCAGAAGGCAGACTTGTCTAGGAACAGACGATGCCTGAAAAAGATAGAACTTACAGAGAAATGTGGAAACACAGCACCCTGAACATCAGACAAAATGTGAATTGGATTTCTTAGACAGAAACAGGGCACTAATTCAAGATGACATTCTACCTAAGCTCTTCTAGCCTGACATTCACATTCAGTTAAAATTTTAGTCAGCCTGGGTACCCCTCAGAATTCAGTGACATGCTTTGCCCTGTGTCTGAGAAGTGCTTTAACCACATTTTCTGTGATTAAAATATTACCAGCACTGCCACTAGAAGAAAAAAACAAAATGCATGCTAAAAGGTGTACAGAAATAATTGACGTATCTGGATCAGTGGGAGCAGAAGCTATTAAGTACATGCTTTAGCATTTTGTCCTGGGTGAATGTCTGGGGGATCAAAGTACAGATTTTTTTTTTTAAATTATGAGGAAAAAAAGAAAACAGGAAGTTACAGAGTAGAAACACAGTTTCTTAAAACACTCAACTAAACTCATTTTTTTAAAATCACACTTCAAACATACTGCTTCCACATGATTTCAAAAGCAAAGCAAAAATAACTAAACTATTCTTTCCACAGGAAAAAAAGTGCCAAAATGTCACAAAAAACCCCCACCACTTGAAAATGTTTTGCACTGGCAAAAAGTCTAAGTTTTGTGTGACTCCCACATCTTAAAATTTCCTTCTGCATTCCTGATGCTTTCCAAAAATTATGTAGGCCAGTGCGTGCTCCCAGATGCTTCTTCACACATATATGGGCTCTTGGAAGCATGGTCTTCAGACTCCTGAAGACCTGTGGAGTGTGTGCCAGAAAACTCAGAACAAGAGGGTTGACCATATGTCTAGAATTTCACAAAGAGTGGAGTGATACTCAAGTTGCTCAAAGTCAGCGTAACTATTAGAAACCATAAATAATTATTATATCTTTTTATAAGTAAAGATACGTGTACTTAGTAAATGACAAGAGGTACAGAATAAAGAAAACTTTAAAGCAGTGAAAACCAAGACTATGCTTGGTAACCAATATCTTCCTTAGCTGTATCACCAACATCCTAGACCTTTCCCAGCTGGTGCACTGTACTTCACCCTCCACCATGGCTGGCATGCCCTGGAAACTTCTTAGAAATGCTTGTCTGCTCCTTCTATTGGTTCTTTCCTTTTCTTCTCCTCCTTATCCCAGGAGAATAAAAGGCTTTGTGCTTCTGTACATGCACCTATTGAAGTTAGACTATCCACTTTTCTGCTTAATTACTCACTGTGAATCACTCCCAATGAGAGATTGGTAGGACATCTCGCAATAACATGGACAACAGACAGTTTCTTCCTGTTTTCTTCTCAAAGTTTCTTCGTTAGCATTTCTTTTTTTTTTTTTAATAGCACATCTTATCTATGCATTACAAGCTCCTAAACCTATAGGAGTAAAACTTCGTAAATCTTGTAATCACCTGCCTTGGTGGGCTCATAATATTGACTCCAATGTGAGCTTCATATAAAAAAAAAAGGAACACAGTATCACACACTGGAAACACTGGGATGGGTGGTTGGTTGGGTGAGTTACATCAAAACTCACACTGTTAGTCTTAAATGAATCCATTCCTGAAAGTACGTGACAACAATAGATCTTTCACCTCCATTCAAATTGATTTAAAAATAAAGAATGCGTTCTAATTCTAAAAGGTTTATCATTTTGATTCACCATTTTAGTCAGGTCTCATTGTCATGTTTAAAAAGTTGTCTAGCAGCAAAGGTTGACCCATCTGAAACTTACATTTTTCAGGTTCATATGAATTTCAGACCAATATAATTTTTCACTTTATTGCTGCAGTTTGTGACATTTCAGTGTTATGAGCCTTTAACCACAGCAGTTAGCCCACCTTCAGTTAGCCACTTTCTGTTAGAGTTTGGCAGCTGAACTCTCTAAAGATGTCAGTGTACTCTGTGTGCTCCAAATCCCAGAGCTTTCCTGATCTTTCCTTTTCTTGGAAAGGGAGACCCTCTGGTGATGGATACATGAACTGAAAATAGTGAGATTTGCTCAAGAGTTTAAATGTTCTCCCTATGGCCAGGTAGTTAACATAAGAGGAGGAATCACGTTTACCATCATGCTGAGGTTCTGAACAGTTGTTTGCCAACAGGCATACAAAAAGTGCAGGAATTAGAGAAAAATGAACATGCAAAGTAATAATTCAGCCCCCTTTTTTTTTTTGTATATACACTTTAGTGACATACGCAGAGCCTTATTTCTTATATTTCTGAGCTTTTTCTTTTCCTCCTGGCTTTTGCAACTGTAGTATTCTCTTAGCATCTTTTCTTTTTATGTTTTAAAAATATAGCACAAAGTGTTCTGAACTTACATTAGTCAGATAGAATTGGCTGAGCATGAGTGGACTGTTATTTTGCGGAAGCTCAGCGGCATGGTATTTACTCATGGACATAGGCTAATGAAAACATATACTGACTGCATGAGACAGGAAAGGGCTGAAAATGAGAAGGGGAGAACACTTAACTAAGCTGTGAATTTTTTGCATCTGTTGAACTTCTTTCCAACACATACTAAGTAAATGAACCAGCATACTGCACGGATCAGCAGTGGCTCATCTGCAGCTGTGTATATCTGGCATGTGTCTGCCGGGGCTGCTGTTCCTGGCACCAGTGCTGCTACTATAGCGTTGCCATTACTGTAGCTCTGAGGGTTTCCTGCATCTCTTTGGCAACTTGAGATGTTCCGGAAGTGTACGCTGTTACATCACACATATTAGAGTTGGGTGTCAATGGGGAAGGATAAAGAATGAGTCACTCTCCATCATATTTGATAAGTTGTGGCAGTCTGGTGATGTTCCCACTGACTGGAAAAAGGGAAACTTAACCCCCTCTTTCAAAAAGGGAAAAAAGGAAGATCCAGGGAACTACAGGCTGGTCAGTCTCACCTCTGTGCCTGGCAAGATCATGGAGCAGATCCTCCTGCAAACTGTGCTCAGGCACATGGAAAATGAGGTGACTGATGACAGCCTCACGGCTTCACTAAGGGCAAATCGTGCCTGACAAATCTGGAGGCCTTCTATGATAGGGTTACAGCATTGATGGATAGAGGAATAACAACTGATGTCATCTACCTGGACGTATCCAAGGCAATTCTCACTGTCCCACATGGCATCCTTGTTCCTAAATTGGAGATACATGGATTCAATGGATGGACCACTTGGTGGATAAGGAATTGGCTGGATGGCCACACTCAAAGAATTGTGGTCAATGGTTCAATGTGCAAGTGGAAATCAGTGATGAGTGATGTTCCTCAGGGGTTGGTACTGGGACCAGCGCTGTATAACATTTTTGTCGGCGACATGGGAAGTGGGATTGAGTGCACCTCCAGCAAGTTTGCTGACGACAGCAAGCTGTGTTGTGTGGTCAACATGCTGGAGGGAAGGAATGCCAGGGAGGGAAGGGATACATCCAGGTTGTGGAGGCCTCATTCCTGGAAATGTTTAAAGTCAGGTTGGATGGGGCTTTGGGTAACCTGGTCTAGTGGAGATTTTCCCTGCATGTGGCAGAAGGGTTGGAACTAGATGGTCTTTGTGGTCCCTTCCAACCCAAACCGTTCTGTGATTGTTTGGTTCTATGATTTTGTTAGATGAAAGAAAAGCATGGAATTAATAGTTTGTAAATTTGACAATTTACATTATAATATCTCAAATCCATCCTCCCAACATTTTCTGAGGTATCTTGGGTTTAGTAGGATTCCAGTTCTGCTCCCAAAATATAGAGGTCACAGTGGTCCCTCTCAATCATTCTCTGACTCTGGTATCTGAAAAGCTCTGTAATGTTCTCTCTCTCCTAATTTCAAACTCTGCCTCCACAAGGTTTATAACTAGTTTATATTAATTCAGAAAAGTGTACTTGCTAGAACTTGGGTTGCAAACTTTGTGCTAACCAGACCTCTAGCCATCTCTCACCTCTTTGTAGGACTGAGTGGTGCACGAGTGCCTCTACTCGTATAATATGGTACCATGCTCATCATTGCACAGTTCCTAGGATCACATTGTACCTGCAGCTCCTTGAATATAATTTTCTTTCATTCACCTGACTCATTCATATAGGGCTATCCAACAATGAGCTGAAGGCACATGTTAATCTTGGCAGAGGTTTCCACTGCAACCTAATTAATCTATGTATCCCAATTTTATTTTATTGTCACAAAACCTTGTGAAAATGTAGAATATGAGTTCACATGGTGAGGATGAGCCAATATACAGCATTCATACTTTTCTTGGCAAAAAGAGGTGCATCTTTACAGAAGCCATAGTTACCTAAAATAAGAACAGCATGAACAAGCAGTAGTCTTCCAGAGAGAGAAGGTTTGGTTATTTTTTCACATAAGTTCACAGTTATCTGATATTTGAAAGATTGGATGCTGTTAACATATTTCAGCACTGTTAGTTGCAGTGTAGCAAAATGTTTACTGGAAAATGTCACGTATGCATACACTCCATCCTTTATGACAGAGGCTTATTTGAGATCCATATTGATACATGTGGTTCTTCATAGCTGAAAGACTGAAGGGGCAGTAGCATCCAAGAACTAAAAAAGTGAGGTCCTTTCATAACTTCTAATGAAGGTGACTATATGTATCCTGATGAGTTCTGTAATGCAACCCTCTGTACAGTAATGAAGAGGAATTTGTTTATCCCTGAATCATGGTATTCTTTCCCTCTACTGAAGATCATCATTTTCCTTTGCATCGTTTCAACAAAATATTTTAAGAGTAACTAATGAGGAACATGTTTATACAAACAGATCAGTAACAGTTATAAATGTTAAAGTATAAAAGATTTATGTAAACCACAAAAATGGTAATACAATCATGTGTATCAGTTCCTCTACATAAATCTTAGTCCAAACAGTTGAGCTATTCAGAGTATATTGAGTTTATATTATTATTGTTTCAGGCAGTAATGCAGACAGTTGAAACTTCAGAGGTATCTATGGCCAAATATAACTCATTTAATGAAAAGAGAAAGGGAGTCAAAAATTCTTTAAGCTACCAGTGAAACTTTGTAAGAAACTGCAATGGGAAATCAGCAATGACAACTGATTCTGAATGAAATATTCATGTGCGTCAGGACCCAAAGTTGGCTTTTCAACTCTGTAAGGTCATCTGGCATTTTGGAAGATTAGGGGGAAAAGATGAGCTAGAATTCAGCATAAGTAAAAAAGGATGCATAGCACACTGTAGCAAATTAACATTCAGTATTGTTGGGATCCAAGTCCAAACACGCTCCCTCTGTAGCTAATAGAGAAGATCATTCCTGTAAAGGGTCACTTAGAGTGAGACTAACATGGCTCCTTTCTTGTCACAAACTACAGAGAAAGGGTAAAAAGTCTCACTTGACAGAAGTAAATATTTGTGAATGAATACCCTACAAGACACTGGCAAACTTATCTTTACTGTCACCCTTCATGCTGTGCCTATACTTCTGTATAACACTGAAATACATTTGTGTTAACTTCTGTTAATTCTCTAAGTATCCTTATAATCCTTCAAGCAGGGTCTGTCTACATTCTTGGGTAGAGTCCCTGGCCCAACAGCTCTTTCTCTGTGTTAACTCTTATTGAAACCTCTAAGGAGTACTGAAGTATTAATAAATAAAACAACAAACTTATCATCACTGTGTTTTCAATTACACTTACGACTTAAATCTTTGACTGGTTCCTGACAGCCAAATTCAGAATGAACAGGAACATGCAACAGTTAGAGACGTTTCTGCATAAAGTTATTCCTCTTTATAACTAAACAAGATGTCACTTAGCTTCAGCTAATATATTCAGGCACTAGATAGGACAATGCCTCCCGAAGTGTCTTAGACTTCATCCCTCTCTTCAGAAAATTAATATCTCTCAACTTTCTCCAACATTGTTCAAGGGTTACCTACATCATCTGTTTCCTTCACAATAGCAATGTAGTCCCCATAAATGTATACCAAATGGCAGAACAGAATAAAGGACATTAGAGGAGGTCCAGTATTATAATTCAACTCTTATATTAGCTGCATGGACAAGAGTTGCTGAACACAGGTTCCAACTCTTTGCTTTTATTATTACTTTTTTCATTTGCTCTGAGAATGGCTGGAAAGATACGATTGTAATTTACAACACAAACAAGTGTGTGACACATTGGAACGACACAGTTTACTCAATTAGTAGTCTCAACCATGCTATGGATCAGTACTCACTCTAATCTACAGTGAATAACTGCTAGAAAAAGTTACTCCACCTATTTTCTGGACTAAAGACAATATCACAGTTGTAGTATATTACAGATGTCAGCTTTGGGAAAGGATATACCACAGCTGGGTATCATTGGAGCTTCTGAATTCTGTTGTGAAAATAAATCATGTTCATTGTCTTCACAATATAGAAATAGGCCTGCCAAGGTACTGTTGTGATGCACATCCTTGAAGTATGATGCACATTTTCATATCTCTGTATGCTATGGGCAGTCAGCCTGCTTGTTAAAAATCAGAGAGGGAGCCAGGAATATTGTACCACACCCTAAAGTCAAGACAACACAACCACAAACATGCCCCAGAAGACCTTTAGTTAATTTGTTGCCTTTCCTCCCACTTCAAAATTAAACCCATCTTTCCCATCAGGCAGACCTCCAGAATTTGTGTACAGCAGTCATTTCTATATGCATTTCTTTGAGTTCGTGGTTTAAATAATTGTCATTGATCAATGCAATTCTGTGTCTCAATGCCCCAGCTGTAACATGGAGATACTACCGTCTCTCTGAATCACAGATATTAAGATGACTGGTTATAGCACACATCAACGTACAGTGGCAGATGCAAAGACAACAGGGAATATTGCAAACCAACCACTTTGTATCAGAAGAAAGATCCAGACAGCCCTACCTCAAATCCCTACTCAGACATGTGACATGTATAACAGTTTTGTTTAATAAGAAAAATAAAATGTGAAATGAAATTACTAACATTTGAACTGACTTTCTCAGTAGACATTGTATCTCTCATCCTTTGGCTGTGCTGTTTAATATGTCCATATGCATTGGCCATTTCCCAAGGGTTTGGAAACCATCTGATGTAATGCTCAGCTAAACCTTGGCTTTTAAGCAAACCGAAAAGTAAAATCCAAAAGTAAAGAAACTAATAAAACCATGAGATAAGTCAAACACCAAAAAATATGCTGGACAGCTAGACAACTGTATTGGTTAATGGCTTGCAGATACCAAAGTAATATGTCGATTTACAGTTTGCTCAAGCTTAACTTCTCCTGTGCATATGGTATGCGAATAGGCTTCAGAAGCAGTGTGTACTATCATATTTTCAGCTTTCCAAAACAAGCTTCTCTAGTGCAGTTTGAAATCCAGAGTCTGAGGCCCTTTTCCTCTCTTTTTCCACTGTACAAGACAACAGAAACTGGGTTCCAGACCAGAAAAATTTCAAGCAGCAAAAAAGATGGCAATGACAGAGCACAGACAATACACATGTCCAACAAATTATTTTTCTAGTCCAATAGGAAAAACTAACAGGAAGGTTCTTGGCCAGAAATATAAAGTTTGACCTACATTGGATTGTCCCCCTTCCTTTTCTGTCTACATCTGAAGCATGGTGAGATGTTCCATCGTTTCCAAATCAAGACTGAATTCTTAGATTGTTATTTAAGTTATTTAAGATGTTTTGAGTAGACATAAGGGTTTTTTCTCTTGATTCACACAACATCTAATAAAATCAGTTTCAACCATGAGTGTCTGTGTTAATAGGAAGTAATACAGTTACAAAAAAATGAAACAAAAAGCAATACCACACAGGTAAATGATACCTGCAATTGGTGATGTGTTAAAGAGATGGACTGAAACCAAAATTCCTTTTAAGATAGTGAGAGCATTGCTACCAAATGCAATGCCACGGAGGTATCACTCATAATGTTAACCAACAATAAAACAGTTACTGCAATTACAGAAAGAAATCCAAACCATTCATGTACGTCAAGTTCTAACAGTATAATCCTTACTTTCCAAAGATTACATGATACAGTGCTGTTCAGGGATATTATTTAATCAAAAATGAATGTACATTGTACCTTAAGTAAATATAAAATAATACTCCTAAATCACTAGGATGAAATCACAAGTCTGAAATATAGGTGTAAATTCCAGATCTCAAAGTTGAATAAAGATACAGCACGAGCAGATTAGCCAGGTCTGTCACATCAATTTACAATTCAACAATACTCAGAGATACAGATGTTTGGAGGTTTTTTTATTTCTGAAGTATTAATCTTGTAGACACTACATTGCTATTAAAATAATTTCTTGTGCCTTGTAGCTTCTGACAGACTTGTGTTATCTCCTGTGTAAAAACTGTGGGGTCCATTGGAAAGGCCAGCTTCAATATTCAATTAAATCTAGCAAATACTCTTCTCCAAAATTCTTGAAGTTGTACAGAGTGTGACTGTGTTTCCATCTCCTGTTCCCTAGATTTAAAAAAAAAAACAACAAACTATTAACATTTTGGATTACTATCCTTATCATTGTGTTTACTATCCTGCGGGACCTTTAAGATGTTTTCTATTACATGGTCTTACATGGCATGCCATCAATCACTGATTATGTTCCTATTATCTCTATCTCCTTCCAAATTCATGTTCAAATCTTTTGTTATCAAAAACATACCAACAGCAGCCAAGATTTGATTAACATTTTAGACAAAAGAATCCTTGGTCCAGCTGTCAAGGTCTAAAGAGTCTGGAGTCAGAAGCCTTTTAAATACTAGTTCTCATAAACACATGTGCAAATTCTCTGCTAAACTGACCCATGGGAAAAACAGTTGTGAGATGTTACCTTCAAAACCATGAGATGAGCTCTGGGAATACCTTTGAGGCAAAGGTATCTGACATATCTTTTGGGGACAAAACATCTTATACACTTTCCCAAAGTCCAGGCTTACTGCAAACCTCACATCCTCACATCTCTGAGATGTAGGGTCACTTCTAAGTATTTTTAGGTTTCAGCTCAGAAATAAGCCTACAGTTTGTTATGTCTTAAGTTATCATATATGACACATTGTCTTACTGGAAGTTCATTATTGGAGAAACAGCTACAGTTTCCCAAAAGAAGCTGGGAACAGGAGTCTGCAACATATACCAGAGCTGTAGCTCCTGCCTCCCATAACAGAGGGGAGAAGGAGTGGAGAAACAAGAATCAGCCCAGTACCAAATGTTTTATCACCATGTCTGCCAGCTGCTTCTGGTGTGATAAGGGACAGTCCCCACTGCCTGTGAAACTAGTGAACATACCCTACTTCCCTTCTCCTTGTCTTCAGGAGGTAGAATCAAACATGCAGATACTCTTCCTTTTGCCTGTAACTAGACATGAACTGAAAGTATAATATTGTAATGACTGTGCTTACATGACCCATGGACTCTGCTGCAAAGTAGTGCAAGGGGGTGGCAGTGGGATTCACATTCTCTTTTCTTTTGGGCAGCTAAGCACAAAACTTGCTAAGGCATTCTTACTTCCTCACCGAGAAGTAAAGAGCTTAAAACAAGAATCCTCATGGCTTTAACTTGCGAGCAGTTGAAAGACGGCCAGCACAGTTCTTCAAAAGTCATTATTTAAAAATAGTCTGTGGGAAAGCCCCAAACAAAATAAATATTTTTTATTTGTAAGATCTGTTGTTTGGAATGGAGAGGATAGCAGCTGGTGCAGAAAGTGCCTCAGAGGACCTGACTTACAGATTATGTCCCAATAATACAGCTTTGAAATCTGTGTTCCTTTGGGCTGGAAAACAAATAGGTGAGGCAACAATATTTACTTAGGACCAGATTCTGTCTTTCTAACTCCCATTTATTAATACCTTCATATTTCCACCAGAGCAAAGGTTTGCAGGCTGCATCAGCGCTTCAGTGCTCTTGCCACAAAGAGACATGAGTTCCTCACAGTACCTTGCTAGGCAGGTTGGCTTGTCCAGCTGGGATCTTGCTAATGGCCTTTTTTCTTGCAGGCTTTGAGAAGAATAGTGCTGCTGCCTCAGAACCAGTGCTGTGCAGTCTGCCTATTGTCAGGGACACAAAGGGGAAGGAAAGGTTTTGGTGCCCTCTTATTAGCAGCCCTTCGCTGCAGCCCACTTTTTTTTGGCCACTCAGTCTCACATTCCATTAAAACTATACATCCCATGCTCATTAGGCATGGCTAAACACATATTTTACAAACAAAATGTTTCAATTGGTATTTAGCATGGGGAAGAGGGTAGGAACCTTGTATTTTTTGGCAGTGTGCCCAGGTGGCCAAGAAGGCCAGCAGCATCCTGGCTTGTATCAGGAACAATGTGGCCAGCAGGAGCAGGGAGGTGATCGTCCCCCCTGTACTCAGCCCTGGTGAGGCCGCACCTCAAGTACTGTGTCCAGTTTTGGGCCCCTCACCACAAGAAAGACATC